>SOZL01000939.1:0-33136 GCA_009733165.1 Naja naja | reverse complement strand
CTTCCTGAGGGAGATTTAAAGCCCAACAATTTAAAGTGGAAAAATGGTAATTCAAAAAAATGGCAAAGTGAAACTCACCAAACAATATCAATGGTCATTCTTCACATTTAAATAGCAGAAAGTACACATGTGAAGGTGTTTGTGAAAGGGACCGTGCCACATGGAAGTGGACTCAGGCTCTTATTTATCTATGGTGTCATGGGACATATACACAACTCTTTCAAGAATTCAGAAAAACATTTCCAGAAGCAAGCACGACCCTCAAGACTACCAAGGAACAAGATTCCAGTAGTTGGGCAGGGAATTCAACGATGCAGTTTAAAGGCCACACCAAGCGTTTGCCACTGACCATGGTGGACAAGGATCGCCCAAGTTTGCTGGGACTTGAGTGGTTCAAGCCACTTGGCATCGAGGTGACTGGCATCCATCCGCATGAGCAGTTCTGACTGGGAAGAGTCCTTGAAGTCTGAGTTTCCAGAGGTCTTCAGCGAAGGACTGGGCAAGAAGTATATGGGGACCCTATTGCTTTCAGTTTAGACCCCCAAGGTGCCCCCAATTCGTTTAAACCCAGGAGGGTTCCATTTGCTTTAAAGGAAAAATTGATGCACAATTAGATAAACTCATGCCCAAGGGTTTTGGAACCTACTGACACTCAGATGGGAGCACCCATAGTCACACCAGTCAAGGCTGATGGGTCAGTGAGAATCTGTAGTGACGACAAGGGACACTTAACCATGCGCTGCAGCAGAGCATACCCTGTACCTGTTGTGCATCATCTGCTCCATTCCCTTGGCAGTACAGTATTTGCTAAACTGGACTTAGCTCAGGCATATCAACAATTAACAGTTGATGATGCCACTGCAGAGGCACAAACAATTGTGACTCATAGGGGTGCCTTCAAATGTAAAGACCTACAATTTGGATGCGTGGCACCTGGCATTTTTCAAAGTCTTATGGAAAGAATGTTGCAGGACTGCCAGGGTAGTGCCTTATTTTGATGATGTGTTAATCTCTGCTGAGAATGACACTCAGCTTCAAGAGAGACTCAGAGAAGTCCTTACCAGATTCAGAAAAGCAGGTTTGAAAGTCAAAGGAAGATAAATGCACTCTCAAAACAGACAGAGTTGAATTCCTGGGTACATGATTGATAAACAGGGCATCCACCCCACTGATGCCAAGGTTAAAGCGATCAAGGAAGCTAAACCTCGTTACCAAGTCAGATCTGCAAGCATTCCTTGGCCTTATTAACTTTTATCACATGTTTCTACCTCACAAAACATCTATTGCTGAACCCTTACATCGTTTACTTGATAAGAAGGCTGCTTGGATCTGGGGGAAGAACAGTCAGCATTTAACAGTATTAAGAGACTAATCGTCTGATGCTGTGTTGATTCTCTCTGAGAATTTACCTGTTGTTAACTTGTGATGCATCCCTTTTGGATGGGAGGGGTTTTGAGCCACAGGCTTCCCAATGGCAGGCCCCAATTGCATTCTACTCTGCATGCGCTGTCCAAAGCAGAGAGGAACTACAACCAATTGGACAAGGAGGCTTTAGCAGTTGTTGCAGCTGTTAAGAAATTTCATGAATATCTGTATGGCAGGTCATTCACCATTGTTACAGATCACAAACCTTTGCTTGGCATCGTGGCAGGAGACAAACCTACACCTATTATCCTGTCACCAGAATGCTGAGGTGGACTGAATTTCTTGCAGCCTACTCCTACAAACTGATTCACAGGGCCTGGCAAGGACATTGGACATGCTGATGCACTGAGTGGTTGCCCACTACCTTGCCACAAGGAGGACTGTGAACTTGAGACTCACACCTTTTCCTGGAGACCGTTGCTAAGCTTCCAGTCATGCTGCTGAGATTGCCAGAGAATCTGCCAAAGATGCTGTGTTGGCACCTATTATGGGCTGGATTAAAAGGTTGGCCTCTTCAAGATCTACCTCACTTTGCCCAACCTTTCAAATCCAGGCAAACTGAATTATCTGTATTAAGAGGATGTATTTTGTGGGGTAACAGGGTGGTTATTCCTGCAAAACTGCAAAGGAGGTTTTGGAAATGTTACATGAGGGTCATCCTGGGATTGTAAGGTGAAAGGTTTGCCAGGAGTTATGTATGGTGGCCATGGTATTGACAAAATGGTTGAAAACTGGGTTTGCCTCTTGTCCCCATTGCCAGTAGTCAGGCCTGCCCCACCTCACCCCCCACACGGAATGGGAATGTCCTAGGGGTCCATGGTCTAGAATCCACATTGATTTTGCAGGCCCTACAAGAGGGCACACGTTTCTAGTAATTGTAGATGCATACTCCAAATGGCTAGAGGTTATTCTCATGACTTCGACTACTACTGAGGCTGTTATCAAGCAGCTCAAAAGCTCTTTGTAACCCATGGGTTACCAGATGTCCTGTCTCTGACAATGGCCTCAATTCACTTCTAACATTTTTTGAATCCTTTCTAGCTCAACAGGGCATCGACATGCCCTTACAGCCCCTGGGCACCTTCGGCCAACGGCCGGGCTGAACGTATGGCATGCGGCTTTACCAAAGAAAGCTTCAGCAGCTGGGTCCTGGGGACATCACTCTGAAAGCTTGAAAAGCTTCTTAGGTGTTCAGCACATCACTCCTAGCCCATCAACTAACTTGTCCCCAGCAGAGTTGTTCATGGGCAGGAAACTTAGGTCTTCCCTTGACCGACTTCATCCACTTATGCACCCATTACACCACTGGATTCCACTTCCAAAGTTCGTTCTTTTTAGTGTGGGAGATTCTGTCTATGCTAGGAACCTTCAGGTGAACCTTTGTGGATTCCTGCTGAAATAACTCACATCACTGGCCCTCTTTCTTACAGGGTTCAAACGAGGATGGCCTCCTCTGGAGCAGGCACATTGACCAACTTAGATCCCGGTTCACTCAGGAACATCACCCCTGCTCTCTCTAGGTCCCTCACCTGATGTCTCTTCTAGGGGAAGGGAGGAACAGGAGGAATATCACAACAATCAACCCTTTGTGTAACGAAGCCATTGACGACAGGAACCATCCCGAACCCTGTCACAATGCCAAGATCCATCCTTAGAAGTAGAGTCATTACGACAGGAACCATCCCGAACCCTGTCACAATGCCTAGATCCATCCTTAGAAGTGGAAGATTGTACATCACTACCAGACTTGGGTGTTGACATTGGAATGGAGATGGGTTGGAGGAGAGACCAGATTCTAACAGTCTAACAGGGTCTTCTTTCACAGGAAGTCCTAACAGGGAAATGTCAGCGACACATTTCCCCTCTCACTAGTGAGAACAATAAAATTCTGAACCACGAAGGTCTCAGCATTTGCGTAAGAGCCCCACCTATTTAAAGGAATACATTAGATAGGTTGGGGTTTGGTATGGACTGAACCTAGTGGGAGGGGTGTTATGTATGTAGGTTTAAATGTTATTGGTTTATTTGAATTGGTCTTGTAAAATGTCAAATGGTATTGGTTTAAATAGTGCGGGAAGAAACCCTGCACTCCCATTGCTAGCAGCTACGGCTGCCGATAAAACAGCCTTACCCGGACGGGTCCATTCGAGCTGTTGTCATTAATAAAGTCTTTTGCTGGAATTCCTCGCGTCTGACTCTTCATGCAAACTTAACAAAGGGGTCCTAGAACCGGTAGACCACGCCAAGTGGGAGACCCCTATTGTTACTCCTATAAAACCAGACGGGTCAGTGTGCAACTGTGCTGGCTACAAGACCACATTGAACTGGGCATTACAGCAAAGCACCTACCCAGTGCCTGTGGTATAGCACCTTTTACATTTCCTGGGTTGGGGGACTATTTTTGCCAAATTAGACCTGGCCCAGGCATACCAGCAACTGCCCATCAATGAGGAAACCGCAGAGGCGCAAACCATAGTCATGCACCAGGAGGCGTTCAAATGTAAGAGGCTCCAGTTTGGAGTCAGCATAGCACCTGGCTTGTTCCAAAGCATCATGGAACGGCTATTACATAACATACTGGGGGTCATGCCATACTTCGACGATGTCATCATCTTGGCAGACAATCGAGGCCAATTAATGGAGTGGTTGAGAACAGTCCTGGCCTGATTCCAGGAAGCGGGGCTTAAACTTAAGAGAAGTAAGTGCCACATTGCAGTGCCGCAAGTGGAGTTTTTGGGGTTCCTGATAGATGCCGTGGGCATCTGATCCACAACTGGGAAGCTAAAGGCCATCTGAAAAGCCCCCACCCCACAAAATAAGGCAGAGCTACAAGCATTCCTGGGCCTGCTTAATTTTTACAATGTTTTCATACCGCAGAAGGTGACCATTGCGGAACTGCTCCACAGGCTACTAGAAAAGATGGCCAGTTGGAAGTGGGGGAAATGTGAGGCCGACGCATTCCAGAGGATCAAAAATATCCTAACTTCAAGCAGCATGCTCATACAATATAGTGAGATGCTGCCCCTGACACTGACATGCAACGCATTCCCCTACAGCATCGGCACAGTCCTCAGCCACAGGCTACGCAACAGAACAGAAGCCCCAATTGCTTATTTCTCTAAGACACTCTCCAAGACTCAGTGGAACTATAGTCAAATAGACAAGGAGGCACTGGCAGCAGTCGCAAGAGTCAAGTGCTTCCACGAATACATCTATGGACGGCGTTTCGACAATCATAGATCATAAACCCCTACTTGGCATCCTCGCGGGCGACAAACCCACACCACACATACTGTCACCGAGGATGCTAAGATGGACAATTTTCCTGGTTGCATACTGTTACCACCTGATCCACAAACCAGGAAAAGAAATCGCACACGCCGACAGACTTAGCCGCTGCCCCCTGCCAGACCCAGCCGAGGACCCAGGGCCATCCACGGCAGTACTGCTTGCGGAAAGCATAATGCCTGGACTGATGACATTGTCCAAAATCACAAGACTGACGAGCCGAGACAGAGTCATGGCGCGGATTTCAAACTGGGAATGGAGGGGATGGCCAGGGACAACCGTAGGGGAGGAATACCAGCCTTACAAGAACAGACAGGCAAAACTGTCAATGCAAAAAGGCTGCTTACTGTGGGGAGACCAGGTAGTAATCCCCCCCACTAAGGAATAAAATATTGGAGCTGCTGCATGAGGACCACCCCGGGATAGTTAAGATGAAGGCCCTAGCGAGAAGTTATGTCTGGTTGCCGGGCCTTGACAAGGACATAGAAACCTGGGTCACCACCTGCACACCCTGCCAGGAGACCAGACTGGTGCCACCAACAGCCACCCCCAGAAAATGGGAAATACCGACAGCACCCTGGGCCAGGGTGCACATTGACTTCCACGGACAAATGTTCCTTATAGTCATGGACGCATACTCCAAGTGGTTAGAAGTAGCCATAATGAAAACCACTATGAAAGTGACTATAAGGACGCTCCGAAGGATCTTTGTGACCCATGGCCTGCCAGACATCTTAGTCTCGGACAACAGGCCCCAATTCACATCCCAGCAATTCAAGGTATTGCTGGCTGGGTTGGGAATCCGTCACGCACTGTCAGCCGCAGCACAGCCAGCCACGAATGGACAGGCAGAGATCATGGGCCGATTCACTAAGGACACGCTACGGAGGATGGACCATGGAGACTGGCAGGAAAGGCTGGACCGCATGCTACTGGCCCAACACACAACACCAAACACAACAACACACCGCAGCCCAGCTGAACTGCTGATGGGCTGCAGACTAAGGACTATGGTCGACTGAGTCCACCCAAACTACAGCCCCGAGCCATCACCAGATTCAATAGGAAGGTGTAGACAGTTCACAGCAGGGGACCCGGTCTACTCCCATAACTACATGAGCAGTCCTACTTGGGTCCCGGCTAAAGTGACTGAGATTACGGGACCCAAGTCCTACCAAGTGAAAACAAGTGAGGGAAGATACTGGGAACGCCACATCGACCAACTATGGGGCCAGGTCCAAAATTCAGACAACCGGCCTAGCACCGGACACATAGCACCCGCAACAGAGCGACCAGTAGAACTGACACCAAACCCCATCAGAATAAACCACAGACTCTTACCATGTAAAGAAAAAGTCCCGCGGTGTACGTCTGAGGCCTCAGGCTTGACAGTCCCAGCTGTACCACAAGCAGAGTTCCAGACTGTTCCGTGGATGGGAACCGGAGCAGTGGTGGACCCGTCCGATCGGGCCACCGCCCCAGGAACAAGTGAGGTGTGCAGGTCCGGGCACACCCATAGAAGCCCCGCCTACTTACATGATTACATCCTGCAGGTGAGACCGGATTGGTCGGCACGAACCAAGAGGGAAGGGGTGTTCTGTATGTCCTTATATGGGCAATGTGGAGTCTGATAGCAGACTCCACTCATTGGTTCAGCCACTGGCGGGAAAATAGAAGTCCCGTCAGTGGCTGAAGCCTTGGACAGCGCTGGCTTAAAAGCCGGCACCTGTCACGGCTGAGTAGCTTTTTCTTTAAGTTCAACAAAAGGTGTTCGCTGAAGCTACTGTGTCCTGCCTCTCCTTACCAGCAGTCCCCCTCAGAATAGTATAGGGTATCCTGCCTGAGCAGCAGGTTGGACTAGAAGACCTCCAAGGTTCCTTCCAACTCTGTCCTTCTCTTCTCTTCTCTTCTCTTCTCTTCTCTTCTCTTCTCTTCTCTTCTCTTCTCTTCTCTTCTCTTCTCTTCTCTTCTCTTCTCTTCTCCCCTCCCCTCTCCCCTCCTCTCCCCTCTCCTCTCTTCCCTTCCTTTCCCTTCCTTTCCCTTCCTTTCCCTTCCCTTCCCTTCTCTCTTCTCTTCCCTCCCATTCCCATTCCCATTCCCATTCTATTCTATTCTATTCTATTCTATTCTATTCTATTCTATTCTATTCTATCTTCTATTCTATTCTAGGTCCCTTCCAACTTTTTTTTTTTGGCCATCTTTGTTAAGTGAATCATTGCAGTTGTTTATTTATATATTTGTTAAAACTTATATGCCACTCATCTGACTAAAAGGTGACTCTGGGCTGCTTACTATCAATTGCTAAGTGAATCATGCAGTCATTAAATGAATTTGGCTTCTGCCATTAACTTTGTAAACAACGAGACTTTGCTTGTCAGAAGTTAGTTGGGGAAGTTAAAATGAGGATCATGTGACCCCCCAGGACCCTGAAACTGTCAAAAATATATGCTGCTTGCTAAGTGCCTGAATTTTGATCATGTGTCCGAGGGGATGCTGTAACAGCTGTAAGTCATTCTTTTTAGCAGCACTGTGCAGGTAGTCCTCAACTTACGACCGGAATTGAGCCCAAAATTCCTGTTGCAAAGCAAGACAGTTGTTATGTGAGCTTCCCCATTGACTTTGCTAGTCAGAAGGTCGTAAAAGGTGACCACGTGACCCAGTGTCCCTGGGTCACGTGACCCAGGGACACGTCATAAATATGAGTCAAATTTTGCATCCAAAATTTGATCACGTGACCTTGGGGATGCTGCAATGGTCGTAAGTGTGAAAACCGGTCATGCATCACTTTTTTCAGCCTTGTTGCAACTTCAAATGGTTACTAAATTAACTGTCATAAGTCAAGGATTATCAGTATCGTGTCCTGCAGTGTGTTTGGGAGAATTCTTCTTCTGGGAATGTCAAAAGAGTCAAAATGGCCACCACAACCAGAGTCACTTTAGACAGAGAGATGAACGGCATGGAAACATTATGTTTTTTTTACACCATACCTAGAAATGGGGTGGAGTTATAATGACCTGGTTGTGGAGGCCATCTTGACACTTTTTAGCCTTATCCCCTCTGGACTCCACTCAGATGTTTCAACCCTTCAAGTTTAGGGTATATCCAATGGCCTTGGGCATATTTTTGTTTTGTTTTACAACCAGCAGATATTATGGGAACTCACAGGATATACATCTATTTTTCAAACATCCTGAACAAAAGGAATTAAATTTGAATAGGCTTTGTGCCTGAGCTTGGAAACAATAAACTAAACAAACAAAAAAAAGGCTTTAAAAATATCTCGGACCATTAAAAAAAACTTATCTGGATAATCATAGCCCTCAATTTCCATATATGTAAAAAGGATATTTTAAAAAGAAGTTGTTAATGGGATTTTCAGTTTTGCAACCTCTGAGAAATCTGTTTATCTTATAAATCACATGATTTATGATTTAGCATTTTGTGGCTTGTATGTATACTGAGAGCTTCTGCACTGGAGATAAATTCCTTGTGTGTCCAATCACCCTTGGCCAATAAAAAATTCTCTTCTCCTCTCTTCTCCTCTTCCCTTCCCTTCTCCTTTCCTCATATTATTCTGTTCTATTCTATTTTACTCTATTCTATTCTTATTTCTATATTCTATTCTATTTTCTATATTCTATTCCTTTTCCATTCCAAATAAATCCAGACTTGCCAACTATTGATTGGCAAACCAATTTTTCTCTCACCTAGTCGGTCTATTTATTTATTTATTTTATTAGTATCATTCATAGGCTCCCTCCAAGTCTTGACATGACTGACATTACTATCTAAAAAGAATATTAGGCAGGATGATTTAACATATGAAATCATGGCACTGTCCTGGAATAAAATGTTGCCATCGTTAGCAATAAAATCAATATTTAAACCAGATGCTTCCTGAGTAACTGCCTACCACTCCTTGAAACATTCTGCCTGAGAAACAGAAAAAGGATTGCTTTGGGGGGATTGATGAATACTCTAGAGCCTATCTCCCTGGTGATATCAAAGCAACCTCAAACTTTAAAAAAAGTGTATGGCTGTAACCAGTGAAAAATAAAATGAGATCCAGTTTGGTCAAGACAGCAGCTTAGAATCCAGGAGACAGTGAGTTCTAGTCCCACCTTAGGCATGAAATTTGGCTGGGTGACTTTGGGCCAATCACCAGGAGACAGTGAGTTCTAATTCCACCTTAGGCACAAAAGCCAGCTGGATGATTTTGGACCTGTCAATCTCTCTCAGCCCAAGCCACCTCCCAGGGTTGTTGCTGTGGGGAAAATAGGATGAAGGAGTATTATGTATGTTTGCCACATTAAGTTACTTATAATGAAGGAGGCAGAATGAATGAATGAATGAATGAATGAATGAATGAATGAATGATCGTGGATGGATGGATGGATGGATGGATGGACAAAAAGGCAAAGTTCCAAGTTATTTGCATCCCTATTCTCCTTCTTCTTCAACCATCTTTTAATGTGTCATTTATCAGCAATATTTCTTAACCTCTGCAACTTTAAGATGTATCGAATTCTCCAGGTGCAAGTTGACGTTCATTTACCTTAAAGCATGCTGGAGAGGGAATTCTGGGAGTTGAAGTCCACACATCTTAAGGTTCTCAAGCATGAGAAATAATAGGACTAACAGAACAACAGAGTTGGAAGGGACCTTGGAGGTCATCTAGTTCAATCTCCTGTTCGGGAAGGAAAGCCTATCTCATTTTAGACAAATGGCTGTCCAATCTCTTCTTGAAAACTTCCAGTGTTGGAGTACCCACAACTTCTGAAGGCAAGTCGTTCCACTGGTTAATTGTTCTGTCAGGAAGTTTCTCCTTAATTCCAGGTTGCTTCTCTTTTAGTGCTACACTAAATCCTCTTCCTGATACATTATGAAGTCTCTGCTGGGTCTAAAGATTTTAAAATGTGTGGATTTCAGCTCCCAGAAAACCCCAGCTAGCAATGCTGGGTGGAGTATTCTGGGATTTGAAGTCCACATATCTTAAAATGGCTAAGATTGGCAAAACCTGCCTTAGTGGTTATGATTACGGTATGCTTTTGTAATTTTTTGTCCTTGTTTTTTTCCAGTTTTTCTTTAGTAAATATTTTATTTGCAGATATTTTACGACTCTAAAGTGCTTCCAGTTTTGAACCATAATGCTTCTACTGCTGTAATATTGGAGTCAGAAAAAACCTGATCTGAATTAGCCTCCATTTTATCTTTCTTCAGTATTGATGATAAGATTTTAACAGCTTATATTGGCAATTTTAAAAAAAATATCAGAAGATATTGCCCAGAGTATTTCATCCTGTGTATGCTGGTTTCAAGAAAAGATGTAGAGTCAGATAATAAAAAAAATCCTGGTTATTAGAAGTGCTTAAACACTAATCCTCATGAGCCTGAGGGTTGCCCTTTATTAGGTGGAAAATAAAGCATTTAATTCAGTTTGAATCAAGATTTTGGTTCATGTGTGGCAGAAGTTCAGAGTTTCTCAACTTTCAACCATTCAACCAATAATGGCACTGACAAAGTGACTTATGACTGTTTTTTATACCTATATCAGTTGCAGCACTCCCCATAGTCATGTGATCAAAATTCGGACTCTTGGCAATTAGCTCATATTTATAATGGTTGCAGTGTCCCAGAGTCATGTTATTCCCTTTTGCAACCATCTGACATTCAAAGTCAATAGGGAAGCCAGATTAATTTAACAACCAGGTGACTAACTTAACAATGGCCGTGATTCACTTAACAACGGGGGCAAAGGAGGTTGCAAAATGGGGCAAAACTCACTTAACAACTGTCTTGCTTAGCAATGAAAATTTTGGGCTCAGTTGCATTGTGGTTACAAATGGGACTTTTTTTTCCTTTAACCATTTACTAAAATCCAACGTGGAACTTTGAAAACTGCATTTGAATTTTCAGTTCTTGGTATGAGCAACAAAACAAATTTGCAAAACTAAAAGAATATGTTTACTTAAAATGAACATAACTTTCTGTTATGATCATTCTAGTCACCACCTGGCTAGAGTACTCAAGGGGCATGGGGTGATTGGCTCAAAGTGATTAAGGTAGGACTAGAATTCACCATTTCATGGTGATTGAAGTCACCCAGCTGGCTTTCACGGCTAAAGTCGGACTAGAAGTCACCATCTCCTAGTGATTGGCTGAAAGTTTCCTGCCAATATTCATGCCCAAAACAGCACTAGAACTCACAGCATATTGATTTCTAGGCCAATACCTTACCATTGCAGCAACCTGGCTCTCAGTATTTTATCTTCTTTTTACATCTACCAGCTTTAAAGTTTTTTAAAAACAGCACCAGAAAATATCAGCCAACGCAAGGTCTTGCCAAATTCAGACACACCCATCTGGTTTCAGTCATTGGACATTGATTCTCAAACAATTTCCTGCAACATATCAGTAGCCATGGGCTTGATTATAGCGTGCTGTGAGGTTTTTTTATCTTGTGTTATTTTTAATTTGTTTTTTAATTATATTCTGCATAATCTATATATTTGATACAGTGCAGATGCTAAACATATATGTATAACTGGCCCTCAGACCATATCTAACATATTTAAAAACATGTATTTATGATTAATAATTTTCTGATGTGCGATAGAATAACTGCTATACAGTATTCAATATTGTGCTAGTGATTCAGAAAAATCGTGAACCACTAATTGAGGAAGGTCCTGGGCTGGGCATGCTTCAGATTTCAAAGTACAAATCATGCACACAATTTAAGCAAAGCATTGCTCAAGGAGATGACTTAAAATGTATCTCTCTCTTTGTGTATATGTGTTAAGAAAAAACAACTGGTGCCACAAGGAGGTCCAACAAAGAGCAAAAAGTACTTTCTGCATTTTTTGGGATATGATTTCCATGCTGGTGGGTGAGAGCCAACTTTTGGAGTACATTAGAATGACAGGGAGACTGTGAGTTCTAGTCCTGCCTTAGCACAGAGCCAGCTAGGTGATCTTAAGCCTTTTTCAGCCCTAGAAAGGTTGCAGTGGCAAACCAGTTTTAAAATGTTGCCAAAATATTGCAGGGACTTGGTAGTTGACAGGAGTCAAAAATGGGAAGAGGAGAAGAGGAGGAGGAGGAGGAGGAAGAGGAGAGGAAGAAAGGGAGGGGGAAGGAGGGTGGGAGAGCGGGGGGAAAGGGAGGAGGAGGAAGAGGAGGAGGGGAGGAAGAAGAAAGAATGGAGATCCAGGTTCTACTCTTCCTCCACCATAGAAGCTTCCTGGGTTGGACTTTGTCCCTGTCTCCCTCTTTCAGCTCAGACTACCTCAAAAGGTTGTTGTTACTTCAAAGGAAATGAAAAAAGAAAGTATATTGCATTGAGCTTGGGAACCTTTGCAAAGAATGTAGGAGAGATATCTAACAATAAGAGATCCAGTTTGGTTACAGGTAATTCTTGACTTACAATTATTCGTTTGTTCAAAGTTACAATCACTTATGACCATTTTTCACACTTATAAACATTGTAGCATCTCCATGGTCATGTGATCAAAATTCAGACGGTTGGCAATTGACTTGTATTTATGACAGTTGCGCCCTTTTGCCCTTCTGACAAGCAAAGTTAATAGGGAAGCCAGATTCACTTAACAACTGTATTATTAACTTAACAACTGCAGTGATTCACTTAACAACTATGGTAAGAAAGGTTTTAAATGAGGCAAAACTCACTTAACAACTGTCTTGCTTAGCAATTAAGATTTTGCTTCTCAGTTGTGGTTATAAGTCAAGGACTACTTAGTTCCTGCTGAACCATGAAACTTCACAGGCTGCTTTGTATCCCATCGCTCTCTTCTAGATAGGCCTACCTTGCAGGGTCATTGTGGGAGAGAAATACTTTTGTACTGCTCATAGATATAAGGACATATCAAATTCTAAAATATTGCTTGGAACATTTTATACTGCTTCATGAGGGCTGGACTATAAACACATATAGAAGCCGTCTTGTACATTTTTTCTAAATAGACAATTACTGTACCATCTATAGAATTTCCTTCCCTTTTGACGTAGAAACCTGGCCTGTAATTGTATAGTCCCTCGTGATGGAAAACAGTTCTACACACTACTTTAAGTTTTTTGTTTTGTTCTTTTTTTTCTTCCAGGGTTGAAATCGCTTCCAGCAGAAAAGTTTTCTTAGCTCCCCCTCCTGCCCTATATCAAATGCTGTTACAGTACAGAATAACTTAAAAATAACAGAAAGCAGAATAATAGAGTGGGAAGGGAACTCAGAGGTCTTCTTGTCCAACCCCACTGCTAAAGCAGGAGACCCTATACCTTCATGTCCAATCTCTTTCTGAAAACCTCCAGTGTTGGAGCACTCACAACTTCTGGAGACAAGCCATTCCACTGGTTAATTGTTCTCACTGTCGATATAAAACTTACTTTATTCTTGGCTGCTTGAATTTCACATCGTGGTATCGTGGTAATTTGACCATGCAAATATTTGAAGGGAAGAAATAGGACGGGTAAAGAAAAACCCAGTTTCATCTTCAGCTGGACGTTCTGATAAAGCTTCTAAACGTCTACATTAAATTTGAATATGATCATGGCTTAGGCAGGACCGTTAAAGCTATTTCAGATCCCTGGAGACTACTCACCCAAAAGGAATGTCACATACAAATAAAATATATCCCAAGTATAGATCTGCTGTCACGAAGTTGGGCTTGAAAAGAGCAGTTCAGAGACAAGCTACTGAAGGAATCTGAGATAAAACTCGGAAAGTTTAAACGGAGTGAGCCAAATTCCTGGGTGAGCTTCAGGGCTGGGGTTTCTATGGCAGCCTCTCAGGATCTGAAGCTGATAGGAGCTACTTTTCAAGTGAGTGTAAGTTCCCACTTCTTTTGCTGGCATTTAACAGAAAACAATCATACATATTTTTTTTCTGCTTTGTTTTCCTGTTTCCCAGACTGTGCACACTTGTCCTTTGTGGGATCAGCTTCCTAACAACCATGGGTACCTATTTATCTGGAGAGAGAAAAATTGATCACAACCCTTAAAAAAGCCCAATCGGAGGAGGCTTCTATCTCCCTTATGGCTGCAAAAGTGAAGGACTAACCATTCTCTCTTTGGTTATTGTACCTCCGATTTTTTTTTTAAAAAAAAATTTAAAGGTCAGGACCCCCCTTCTTCACGGTCCTTGCAAGGGAGATTTAACCACTTGCAAACATTTCTAGAAAACTCAACTAGGGCAGTTCTGGTTAAGAGAATCAGAAAGGGCTTTAATTGTGACCTGTGTCTGTGTTTGCATATGTGCAAGATGAAGAAAAGGTGTTTAAAAAGCCTGAATGTGAGCCATGGTGGTGGCTGGTTAATCAGGAATTATTCAAAAAGAAGAATGGTGCAGCCGCCGCAAAGAACAGAGTCTGCAGAGGGAGAAGTGAAGGAGTAAAAGTTTTGTGGGTGGGAGAAGCTAGGGGAAGAGGGAGGGAAAAAAATTGGCAAGCAACTGATGGTGCTTTGCATCAGTTTAACAGTGAGCAGTAAGCTTGAGGTTCTTTCCTCTCATTGTACAACACCCTTCCCTCCTCCTGGCCACCCAGAACCCTATAAATAATCCGTCTTCTCCTGTCTTTCTCACTTCCCAGTTTTTAAGGCAGCAGGAAGCCAGCTGAGGAGGCTAGAAGAGGACCTTAGGGGAGAAAGGAAAGGAGAAAAGGGCGAAGAGGAGAAAAGAGGAGGAGGACAAAGAGAAGAAGACAGAGAAGGAAGAACATCATGGCTAGTGAATTAAAGAAGAAAGCTTTCTGGAGAGCTGTCGTGGCCGAATTTTTGGCCATGAGTCTCTTCATCTTCATCAGCATCGGCTCAGCCCTGGGTTTCCAATTCCCCGTGATGGCCAACAAGACCATCACGCCCATTCAAGACAACGTGAAAGTCTCTTTGGCTTTCGGCATCTCCATCGCCACCATGGCCCAAAGCGTGGGCCACATTAGCGGAGCCCACTTGAACCCGGCCGTGACCTTAGGTCTTCTGCTCAGCTGCCAAATCAGCATCCTCCGGGCGGTCATGTACATTGTGGCACAGTGCTTGGGCGCCGTGGTGGGCACTGCCATTCTTTCTGGCGTCACATCCAATCTGGAAGGCAATCTGCTGGGACTCAACCAGGTAAGTGGGCTGGGAAGCTCTTCTTCTCTGCTGTTTCTGCTCTGGGGGGGTGTTGATTTTTAAAGATTCTAGTCCTCATGGGTGATGGAGACATGAATTGGCACCAGCTGCTCCAAATGAATTGAGGATGTCAGTGATGTTCTTCTCGGCTGCTCAGAGGTTCATTTCATGGAAACCAAAAGAGCAAATTCTTCTTTTGAGGGGTTTTCAGGAACTTTTTCCCAAGAGCTGTTCATAAGACTTTGCCTCCAGCCAGAGTTGGTGCTTTTTAACAGCTGGGTGTGAAGCAAAGGACAGCTTGTTGTAGCTAGAGATAAGAATAGGGCAGAGCATGGGGACGTAAAGGCATATTTGGTCATTTGGTGGGAGATAAGCTGCAAAGGATGAACATTTATCCCTTGACAAGATAAAGTTTAAATATTGGGGCTCCAGGTTTCCAATTGTCCCATGTTGAGATGAATTGTTCATCTGGTAATAACAGAGGAGTTTCTTTGTGGAAAGGATACTGGCAGCCTGCATTCCTTGTTCAGCCCTGAAGCCACATGCTTTCCAAAGACTCCGGTGGAATTTGAAGTGTTTGGAAGTACACTGTTCCAGAACCCAGAATTTACTAGTATGAAATTGGTGGGCATCAAAGCATGAAAATTGAGAGGTAAGTCTGGTGGCTTAGCTGGTAACAGAGAGGCAACAGGCAGAAATTTAACAAGTGGAATCCTCATCTCTTGGCCTTTCCCTCCTTCTTTCCTCCTTTTCTTCTCTCTCTTCTTCCTTCTCCTCCTTTCCTTCCTTCTTCTCCTCCTCATCTTCTTCTCTCTCTTCTTCCCTTCCCCTCCTCTTGTGTGTGTGAGTTACCCTGTTTTTCTTAAAACAACAGAACTCAGAGAAATTAAAACTGGGAGTGGCCCCTTCAAACACAAACAAGTATCTCCTTCAAATACAGAAACAGGTCAACCATCAGGCTTTACCTATAGACAGACCCTTATCTTCTCTAGCAGACTCACTCCACTGGAGAGATTCAAAGATATTTCATCAGTCTGTGCTCATAGATGGTCTCTTATCTTCCCTAGCAGACCACTCTAGAGATATTCATAGTTACCAAGGCAAACAGAGACGCCAATCTGGGGCAGCCCATTCCAGAACTGTGTCTTTAAGAAATGCACAAAGGAGACACTCAGTTTTCATGCTTTGATGCAGTCTCCTTTAATAGGAGTGACCCAAAAAGGGCGAACATTTGGCTATCTTCCACCCTTGCACATGTAGGCACGCCCTTTGAACACTCAGGAATAATCTATGTCCCTTGGCACATGCCTCTGTGGGGCTGTCAGTTGCAGCAGTCATTTGGTCATCTTCCTGGCCCAGTTTGCAGAATCCATGGGGGCGCTTGGTTCTTTGTGACAGAGTTCCCCAACCTTTCCAGCTTTGCGGCCCAATGGAGAAAAGAGGAGAGGGGATGGTTCCACGTGAATGGCAAGCAAGCACATGCATACAGCTCCATTTGCATGAGTAGCAGGCATATATGCCCGTCGCATAAATGGAGCATGCATGCATGCACTCGGTCGCTACTTGCACAAATGGGGATGTACATGCATGCACTCGCTCATCACTTCCATCACTTCCACAGCCCAGTTCCAAGGCTCAGGAATGGGTTGTGGCTTGGGAATTGGGGACCTCTGCTCTATGACCCCTGAAGCCCCATCTAGCAACAGCTCAAAATTGCTCTTTGCTTCAAACTGAAATTTCCCAAAGTTTTAAAACAATCAATCAATCAGAATAGAGCTGGAAGGGAACATGGAGGTCTTCTAGTCCAACTACCTGCCCAAGCAGGAAACCATTTCAGACAAATGATTGTCCAGTCTCTTCTTGAAGACCTCCAGTGATGGAGCACCTACAACTTCTGGTGGCAAGCAGTTCCACTGGTTAATTGTGCTCATTGTCAGGAAGTTTCTCCTTAATTCCAGGTTGCTTCTCTCCTTGATTATTTTTCATCTGTTGCTGCTTTTCCTGCCTTCAGGTGGAGAATAAGTTGACCCCTTCCTCTTTACAGCAGCCCCTTAAATACTGGAATAATGCTATTTTATTACCCCTATTCCTTCTTTTCTCTAGACTGGCTAATTCCTGCAACCATTCTTCATATATGTTTTAGTCTCCAAGCCCTTAATCATCTTAGTTGCTCTTCTTGGCACTTTTTCCAAAGCCTCAACATGTTTTTGGAATTTTTTAAAAAAAATTAAGCAATGAGTTGCTTCTTATGTATCCGCCTCCCTTTAAAATCAAGCTGATTGAGTATTGGGGCAGGAGATGGGTCCCAACATGCTGCACACATAACCATGGCAAGCGGTCCATAGGATAAGGTCAAAAAAGGCAAGATGGTGACTCGGTTGGTTCTATTGAAGCCTCAAGTATTTTTATGCACATTGCATCTTTGATTTTTTTTATCATACTTTGCAAACTCCCTGCATGATGAGGTCCAGTTTGCTTGCCTATGTTCAAATATCTGCAAGAAAAATCTTCTCCGGTAGCTAAAAATAAAAAGGATTCCCTCAAATTACACCAACTTTTTTCCCCTCCCTAAGTATATTTAATGACAGTTTTTAGGGGCCACCAAGTAGAAGGTTTGTGTCATAGAATTGCGCAGCAGCTGTCCAGATGAAGTCGGAGACACAGACATAAACTTGTAGTCTTTTATGTAAATATATTTAACGTTCAAATTTTCAGTAGTCTTTGTCATCATCCAGAAAAGGAAAAACATAAGATGGTCAGGTACACAGGAACTTCATGAGGTAAAATTAACAACATGCAGAACACACAGAAGAAAAAAGGCGGGAAAGAAAGGAAACGCCCCCTTCATACCTACAACAGCCAATCATAGCATAGATTGCCTCACACAGGAGCCAGCATTCTCCAGTCAATCAACTGCAACTGTCTTTTACTGTCCCAGCTACTAAATTAAATATCCTAACATGGCTCTCCCTCATTTACAAATGCTGGTAGCATGCAGCATTTTTTTATACTGGCAAAAAGAAATTCACATAATATATCTTTATATCTCCCAACTTAACATGTGAAGAGTTTTCCATCTGCTTCTTCTTCTTCTTCTTCAATGGCTTAAAAACAATGGGTGGATGGATGGAAGGAAGAGATGGATAAATGGATGGATAGATGGAGGGACGCATAATTGATGGAAGGAAGGAAGGATGGATGAATGGAAGGGATGAATGGATGGATGGAAAGAAGGATGGAAGGGATGGATAGATAGATAACAGGATGGAAAGTTGGGTGGATAGATGGAGGAGGGATGGAGGGATGAATAATAAATGGAAGGATGGTGGATGGAAGAAAGGAAGGAAGGGGTGGGTGTATGGAGGGAGGGAGGGAGGGATGGAAGAATGATGGAGGATGGTGGATGTAAGAAAGGAAGGAAGAGATGGATGGATGAAAGGAAGGAAGGAAGGAAGGAGACAAAACACCCCATGCTCAGTTATTGAGTTATAGCAAAAGCACTTCACACAGTGGTAGATTCCTTCAGGATCCATCAAACCAGCTGGTCTCTGTCTAGAACACCAGCTAAACCACCTGGCTTGGGATTTTTAAACATTGATTCTTCATTCCAAATGTCCATTTTCTTGACTATGGCAGCACTGCAAATGTGGGGTCAGAGAATGTTGGAAATCATGGGAGGAAATCAGCTTGGGGAAGAAACTTTCTTCCTTAGGTTATAGGAAATGACACAAGAGGCACAATGAGGACTAGAAAGCTGTTTAGACTAACTACTGTCAGAGGAAGAGCAGTTGGCATAGAAATGAGGAATGATCTGTTTCTTGTTCAGGGGCAAGAGAGACTATTAATGTGGTCTGTCTGGGCTGTTCCCTCTCTCAAAAATAAAATATAATTTTAAAACTTTCCCCCTGCCTGGAAATTGCCCCATGAAAAAAAAATGAGAATCACCATTTTTCTTTTTCATGATGCAATGTTGGAGCCCAAATCCCCCTTTTCTTAGTAACTAGATATCTGGCCTTTAAATTGCAATAGCAAATCAGGACTTATGTTCTGGGGGCGAAATGCTACAGTTTATCCACCTCCACTCTTGGCCCATTAGATATTGCCATCTGTGGCTGCAGGAAGGAAAACAATGGGGAGGCCAAAGAGAGAAGGAAAGGAGGGAGGGAGGGAAGAACAGAGAAAGGGAGGGATGAAAAGAAGAAGAGAGGGAGGGAAAGAAACAGGAAGGAAGGAAGGAAGGAAGGAAAGAGAAAAAGAAAGAAAGAAAAAGAAGAAAGAGAGAAAGGGAGGATAAATAGAGGGAAATAAAAGAAGGAAGGAGAGAAAGGAAGGGAAGAAAAGGAAAGGAAAGGAAAAGAAAGGAAAAAGAGAGGGAAGGAAGGGGAAGGGAGGATAAATGAAGGGAAGTTTCAGTTGTTTCACCCTAGCTCAGCTGAAAAACCCTGCTTTTTTGCTCTTGGATCCTGGAGAAATCCTCCCTGCCAATCCTAGTCGGAACACATTGGGCTTTTATCTTTCTGCTGCTTTGGGTCTATCTTGTAATGTTCAATTGTTGTATGCACTTAAATCATTTTTTGGAGAGGCTTCTTGGCACTTGCAGAACTGAAGTGCTGATGAATAGATGCAGTGAACGAGTCAGAGAGGGAACAGAAGTTTCATTGACCGTTTGCCACCTCGGGCCAATTCCTCTGCTTTTTGAATCCATTTTTCTCCCTAACAGAGAACAGAAACAGAATACTATAAACAATCATTTGCTGACTTGATTAGGCAAGCAACCTCCTTATCCAAGGAACAAAATGTTTAAAAATGTGACGGTTGGTTAGCAGAGGTGATGACAAATGTTGGAAAAATTATTGGAAACCTCCACATTTAGACTGCAAACTTACCAGTGACCACTAAGGGGCAGGAAAAACTCTTAAGCTCATGAGCGCCATCTCTGGCTAGACAAAGCTTTGCAGGCTGGTTTGCAGGTCCAACTGGATGTTTGGATTGTTTTTCTTGTTCAGGAAAGTTTCATTTCCCATCTGGTTTTGCCTCAGGGAAAAACTAAGTGATTCAAGGATGCATCGGGAACCCCAGTTCTCATCTCTTTTGAACACAATTCAGCAGGTGTTTTCAGCAGTCCTAAATTTTGAGCATGCAAGAAACAACACTGAGAGATGGAAAAATAATACCAAAGGTAATACATAGCTTATCCAAAATGTTCTTTCTCCCTCCCCCACCAAGTTCACCTTCAACCGCTGAGGAATTCTGGGAGTTGAAGTCCAAAAGTCTTAAAGTTGCCAAGTTTGCAGATCCCTGTTCTATAAAAAAAACCTGTAAAATCTCAAACGTTTGGATGAGAAGAGTGGGCTTTTTTTGCCTTTCCAACTTCTCTGTAGTTGGCTTATAGTTTCTTTTGAGGTGACGTTGTGGGGTTGGGGGTAGGATTGGAGAAAAAGCCCAGTTCAAACATGCAGAAGATCTGGGAACTACTACTAGCTTTTAATTTTACACATTTGGAATGGAAGGTTGTCCACTTCATTCTCAGTTCAGCTAGTCAGTTGCCCTTATGTCAGGTTTTTATTTTGGAGAGAGAAAGAGGGAGGGAGAGGGGGAGGGAGGGAGGGAGAGGGGGAGAGAAAGGGAGGGAGAGGGAAAAAAAGAGATTTGCAAAAAGGAGAGAGAAAAAATCCTCTACAAGGTTGTCAACTAAACTTTTTAAAGGTTTAAAAGTTTTGGACACAAAACCCACGTTTCCAAGTCACTAACGGTTTGTCTCCAGGTTTCAGAGCCTGAAATTTGCAGCAATGACCTGAATTTCTTTTCTCTATCTTCTTCTTCTTCTTCCTCCTCCTCCTCTTCCCTCCTCCCTCCTCCCTCTTCCACTGCTGCTCTTCAACTTGGTTCTGTTTCAATGGACTTCTTTCTTGGTAGAATTTGTATGTTGGTAAAATGTCCCAAGATCCAGGTGAATGATCAGAAGGATTAGTGTGTGTGTATGTGGGGAGGGCGAGGAGGAAGAATCTGTTGACCACTTAGGGTGCAGTTTTGCAGTCTTCTCGGATGGGCCAAATGGCAGAAGAAACCAGCCACGAACCATTCCTTTCCAAGGTCTGGTATGAGACCACCAACATCTCAAGAGGTTTCATGAAGTCTCCCATGAGATTCACACAAGTCTACTGCACACCTACTGTGTTTCCCCGAAAATAAGACACTGTCTTATATTTTTTTGGCTCCCAAAAACACACTAGGTCTTATTTTCGGGGTAGGTCTTATTTTCAGGGTAGGTCTTATTTTTGGGGTAGGTCTTATTTTTGGGGTAGGTCTTATTTTCGGAGAAACACGGTACCTATCTAGATATCGATCTCTCTCTGTCTCTTTATCGATCTATCATCAGACTTTGTTTTAAGGACCTGGGACCGTATGCTTTCCATGGCTGCATTGATAATAACAAAAACTTGTTCCTGAGCAGAGGCTGAGTATTTTATCTAACAATGGCATTAGGAAGACACAAAAGTAACAAAGAGAAGCTTGACTTTTGACTTTTCTCAACACTGGCTTTTGAGAAGCTACTGTAGCTGTTAGAAGAATAACCCCTATATGGGAGTACACAGGATAACAGAGGCAGTCCTTGACTTACAGTTGTTCTTCAGTGACTCTTGAAAGTTATGACAGTGCTGAAAACTTTTACTTAGGACCAGTCCTTGCCCTTATGACCAGTCCTTGCATCCCCACAGTCATGGAGTCTGAACTGAGGCACTTGGCAACTGCTATGTATTTACAATGGTTGCAGTGTCTCTGGGTCAGGCCATCGCCATTTGCGATATTCCTAGCTATCTTCCAACCTGCTAAGTCAAAGGGAGAATCTGGACTCACTTAATGACCATGTGCTTCTTTTTCATTGTTGCAATGATTTTTTTAGTCAAGGCAAAAAGGTTGTAAAATCGGCAGAACTCATTTCATTACTGCCTTCTTTAACAAGGGCAGTTCTTCTCTCAACTATGGTTGTTAGTCGAGGACACACTGTGTATTTTTAAGTCATGTGACCCCAGGGGCAAGGGCAGGGTTTTGAACTGGTTTGTAAGTAGTTTTTGGGGTGGTTCATCGTATTGTCAAATGGTTATTAACCAACCGGTCATAAGTCAAGGACTACCTTCATGTGGCTGTATAATAGCAAAATTTTGCAAGTCTGCTTGTTTGGGATTTCCTGTTCTTCTTACACCCCAGGGATTCCCCCTCCAGAGTAAATTATGGATCCTTTAATAGATATCATAGATATCAACTAATCATGGAATTAATCAAGGGCAGAAGCAACCTAGAACTGAGGAGAAATTTCCTGACACTGAGAACCATCAACCAGCGGAATAGCCTGCCACCAGAAGTTGTGAGTGCTTCATCACTGGAAGTTTTTAAGAAGAGACTGGACCAGCCATTTATCAGGAACGGTATAGGATTTCGTGCTTGAACAGAAGGTTGGACTAGAAGACCTCCAAGGTCCCTTCCAACTCTATTATTCTGTTATATTGCTGGGTGTAGCAGTACACTTTTCTAAGTGCAGGACAAGAAGGTCCCAACAGTGTGTTTCGGCATTGTTTCATTTGTGTAGAAATCCTTTGCGTTCTCAAGGGAACAGTTTCCAAGCTTGTGGCTAAATTTTGTGGCATGGAAACTTTTGTTAACTTTTTCCTATGGCAACTAAGGGAGGGAGGCAGAGAGCATATGTAGAGGTAAAGCCAAGAAGGGGAAAAACAGATATGTTTTCCTCTCCTCTGTGTTTCCTGGCAAGGTAGAACATTATAATTCAGAATTCTCCAGATAGCTTGCCTGAACTTCAGCTCTCAGAATTTCCCAGCCAGCATGCAATTCCCTAGAATGCTGGGAGTTGAAATCCACACATTTTAAAGTTGGCAAGGTTGAGAAACACACTTCTAACGATGATGAAGCTTCTGGTGATTGATGGACATTCACATCTGTGTTGCATTCTTGGCAACAACTGTGGAGGCAGTTTGCCCTGTCTTTTTCCAGAATGGCTTTCAATTTCTGAGAGATCTCTTGGTGGTCTCCACTCTTATGGAATCCTTGTGCTCTCTGAGTTTGGATTTTTTAATGACACAATTAAGTAACATTAGCAGTGCTCATGAGTTTGGGCTTGCTTCTTGCTTATATACAGGTAGTCTTTGACTCATGACCAAAACTGAGCCCCAAATTTCCATTGCTAAGCAAAACAGCAGTCAAGTGAGTTTTGTCCCATTTTATGACTTTTCTCACCCCAGTTCCTAAGTGAATCAGACTTCCTCATTGACCTTTCTTGTCAGAAAATTGCTAAAGTCACAAAACTGCTACTGTCATAAATATTTGCTAATAGGCCCAGGGTCTGATTTAAATCATGTGACCATGGGGATGCTGCAATGGTCGTAAGTAGGAAAAATGGTCATAAATAACTTTTTTCAGTGCAATAGTAACTTTGAATGGTCATTAAACAAATGATTGTACTACCTGTATAATAGTTAGTCCTCCTGCCTCTGTTGGTGAGGTGTGCTTTTCTCCTTGGTAATTCCTTCATTAGGATATTGTTGTCTGATGGCTTGTTTGTCTGGTGTTAATCCCTGCTTACCCGCATGTAGACTCTTTGTCTTTTGCTTCCTGCTTAGCTTTTTCATTTTCTCCTTTGAATCAGCGGTGGTATTCAGCAGATTTTGACCAGTTCTGAAGAACTGGTAGCTGAAATTTTGAGTAGTTTGGAGAACTGGCAAATACCCCCTCTGATTGACTGGCCCCTCTCCCCATCTATTCTCTGCCTTCTGAGCCCCATCTGATCAGGTCTTCTTGGTTGCCCTGCACAGGAGAATGGAGCTGGAAAGCAGGTTAGTGGGGTGGGGAGGGAATTGAGATTTTGCAGTATCCTTCTCCTGCCATGCACACCAAGCCACACCCACCAAGCCATGCCCACAGAACCAGTAGTAAAAAGTGTTGAATCCCACCACTGCTTTCAATGGTGGATAAATGTGATTTGCTATAAATATGGTTTACTATAAATGTGAATTGTGTGGAATTCACAATTTGGAGAAATCCTTGTGGTTTCCCGTCCAAGTACTAACCAAACTCTGTTTAGCACTTTCTAGGTGCTGATAGCTATTTAGGCCAACCATAGTAAGTCAGGAAAATTGTCTCATTTTCTCCCCCTAATTGCTTCTCATTCAATTATGAAGAAAAATCCTTGCAGAAGAGGAGAGAATTTTGCAAAAATTCTGATGGGTAAATTTAGCATTCTTGCACATTGATGTGGCAAGATGTGGGGGCTTTCCACTTTGAGTCAATCACTAGGAAACGGTGAATTCTAGTTCTACCTTGGCATGAAAGTCAGCTGGGTGACTTTGAGCCAATTGCCAGGAGATGGTGAGTTCTAGTTCTGCCTTAGGCACAAAAAACAGCTGGGTGATTTGGGGTGATCAACTAGGAAATGGTGAGTTCTAGTACCACCTAGGCATGAAAATCAGCCTGGTGAGTTCTAGTCCTGTCTCAGACACAAAGCCAGTTGGGTGACTTTGGGTGAAAACTTGGAGACTCTGAGTTCTAGTCTCACTTTATGCACTAAAGTTGGCCAGGTGATTCTAGGCCAGGGGTGGGCAAACTTTTTGACTCGAGGGCCACAATGGGTTCTTAAACTGGACCGGAGGGCCGGAACAAAAGCATGGATGGAGTGTTTGTGTGAACTAATATAAATTCAAAGTTAGATTACTTCACGTAGCCTTCTGGGAGAGCAAGAGAACCCTCCGCTCTTTCGGCTCGGATAGAACGGCCGAACGGGCCGGATCCGGCCCCCGGGCCGTAGTTTGCCCATGGCTGTTCTAGGCCAATGACCAGGAGATGGTGAGTTCTAGTGCTGCCTTAAACACGATAGCCAGCTGCGTGACCTTGGACCAGTCCCTTTCTCTCACCCAACCCGCTTCACAGGGTTGTGGTTGTGGGACAATAGCACAAAGAAGGAGTTTACCTCCTCAAGTAACTTATAAATTAATGAAAGCAGGATTTAAAAAAAATCTAATAAGAATAATAATTCTGGCAAAATTAAACCACTTACGTCTTGGGCTGTGTTGTCAAAGCTCTTCTGTTTGAAATACCTTGTTTGACCCAAAAGTTGAAAAGGAGATGTTGACGCGGCTAAGTCGTTCACTCTTAATTTAATTGCCTACTTTTATTCCTCCCCCCCACAGCTCAGATTGCAAGCTCGATTCAGTATTATGTGAAATTGGCTTTTTGATCTCCACATTCCAATCACGTTATGAAATGTTACAACCCACATGCCAGCTTCTGGATAGAATAGAATAGCAGAGTTGGAAGGGACCTTGGAGGTCTTCTAGTCCAACCCTCTGCTCAGGCAAGAAACTCTATACCATTACTGACAAATAGCTGTCCAGTTTCTGCTTGAAACATCCGCAACTTCTGTAGACAAGTTGTGTTCCACTGATTAATTGTCCTCACTGTCAGGAAATTTCTCCTTAAATTCCAGTGGCTTCTCTCCTTGATTAGCTTCCCCCCGTTGCTTCTTGTCCTGCCTTCAGGTGCCTTGGAAGATAGCTTGACTCCCTCTTCTTTGGGGAAGCCCCTCAACTATTGGAAGACTGCTATTGTGACATCCCTAGTCCTTCTTTCCATTAAACTAAGCATAACTAACTTCAGCAACCATTTTTTGTATATTTTAACCTCCAGTCCCCTAATCATCTTTGTTGCTCTTCTCTGCACTCTTTCTTACAGTCTCAACATCTTTTTTATAATATGGTGACCAAAACTTGATGCAATATTCCACCTGTAGCCTTACTGAGGCCGTATAAGGTGGTACTAATACTTCACAGGATTTTGATTCCATCCCTCTGTTGATGCAGCCTACGACTTAATTGGGTTGTTGTTTTTTTGTAGCTGGAGTACACTTCTGGCTCATATTCCCCTATCTCTGCCCTTTTGAGGGTGGTTTTTAATTTTATTCCAGATGTTGGCATGAAAAGCAGATCATGCCCCAAAGCGATGATGGGATCTTGAGGTCGGTGCCAGCAACTTGATCCACAGCCTTGCAAACTATGCCCTGATTTGATTCCCAATTCCCAAACTTTCAATATTCCTCAATATTACAAGGGAAGACATGGCTCTTAGATGTGACGAGAGAACATTCTATGGGTGGGGGGGCATTCCTCCATGAGTGGGTTAACTGCCTCCAAAACCCAGTCACCCAAGAACATTGGAGGGAGAGGATCTAGGTGCCCTCTTGCACTCTGACAAGACATGTTTTGCACTCTTCTGTGCACAATACCTTATGCTCAAGGCTTGAAAGTGTTAGGTTGGTTAGTTTAGAACTGTGACGCTTGTGGCCAAATTTAGGTATTGCATATAAAATTGTACATAGTAGCGTCTTACCTATAAATGACATTTTTAGTTTCAAAAAGTTTTATAGTTTATTTTCAACTTCTTCCCTCAAGATGATGCTATAAGGCAGGGGTGTCAAACTGGATTCTGGCCCACACAGCCAGTCTGGAAATAGCAAAGGGCTGGCTCCCTCTGCTAGCGAAAGTGGGGCATGGGGGTGGCTGTGGGCACTCCCCCGCAAACCATTTTGGCCAGCAGCATGCTGCAGGAGGCCGTCCATCTCATCTCCTCCCCCACCCCGGATGTCCCGCAGAGGACAACTACAATTGTGATCCGGCCCTCCAAGAAATCCAGTTTGACACCCTTGCGCATTGCACACCAAAACTAGACACAAGTTTCATTACTCTGCTAAACAACTAATTCCCATAACACTGTCTTATGCCTGAGGATAATCAAATCATGTAGTAGGACTGTATTACTACAACCTTCTCATCTTTCATATTACCTATCCCTCTATCATCTTATGACTAACACTTTGTTGTTTGTATCTTATGATTTATGCTGATTGTATTTTATGATTACGGTCATGATTTATCACTTGTGGCTTGTATGTACGCTGAGGGCTTCTGCAGTCAAATTCCTTGTGTGTCCAATCATATTTAGCCAATAAAGAATATTTTATTCTATTATTCTAGTTTTAATCATAATGCAACACGTGTGAGCAACAGTTCTAAACTTAATGTAAACTGCTTTAAATTTGATTGTAAAAAAATTCAATTTTTCTAATAGAGTTGTCAAAATCTGGAATATCTTACTCAAGCCAGTTGTCTCAGATACTAAACTTTCATAGTTTTAATTCCAACTTAACTTTTATGGACTTTATCCAGTGGTGGGATTCAAAATTTTTTTACTACCAGTTCTGTGGGCGTGGCCTGGTGGGTGTGGCAGGGGAAGGATACTGTAAAATCTCCACTCAGAGGTGGTATTGCTGGTTCTCTGAACTACTCAAAATTTCCGCTACCAGTTTTCCAGAACCAGTCAGAACCTGCTGAATACCCACCTCTGACTTCATCCCATATTTAAGAGGTTCCTAAGAGGATGTGCGTAAAAACACTAAGATGCCTACCATCCCTGTCATGTTTTAGTTTTCTTTTTTCATTTTGTTCGTTCAAATTTGCAATTTTGGTTTTGCAAATAAATAAATAGCATCCATTTCTGCTAGTGTTCCAGTGGCACCTGGGTGGCTACTTAGATGACCAGTTAAAGATCTAAGATGGGTCTTGGTTTCTCCAGTGGGTAGGTTGCTCTTGAATTTTTATTAGAAGAGGCTTAAACTTCATGAAGAACAAGCCTGTTGAGGGTTTTCAGTCTTGAAGTTTCAATATTGGCTCCAAGTTGGGGATATTAACTCTGAGATGCTTCCAAACTGCAGCTGCATGTAAACCGTGCAGAAAAATGGTGTCCCTCCTTCTTGGAAGCATCTCAGAGACATCTGGTTGGTCCACAAGTCTTAAAATTGCCAAGTTTGGGGACCCCCATCTTAGGACCTTCAGAATCCTAAATTGATGGGATTTTCCAGCTACATTGCTTGAATGTTTTGAGGGTTGTTGTCTTAACAGAGGCCTACAATCCCAGTATTTTGGAAGGATATTGCTTGGAAGTCCACCTTCATACGTTGGTTGCTAAGCAAAATTGTGCAGGTGGAGAAACAACCATGGTTGCTCATAAGCCAAAGTCTGTTGGAGCATGTGTGATTCAAAACTTCATAAATTTTTGGTTCATTGGGGAAAGTTGATGATGAATTCTCCAGACCTGTCTTATATAAAAACGAATTAAATCCTGGTTAGCTTGCTGCCTACCCAAACTGTGTTTTGATTGCATGCCCATGACTTCATTTTATATAACAAGATTTGCATTCATCTCGGTGTCGTGTTTGTGCAATGATTTTTTTCCTCTTACTACCAATTCTTTGCAAAAAAGCAAAAAAAACAAATGCAGGGCGTGGGGGGAATCTCAACACCAGAGAACAATATCAACTGGAATTCCTTGTTCTATCTTCATTTCCTGTTTCCTTTCCCCATCCCTTTGTGCATTAAAGTTCAGACAGAAAATGAGAATCCTGACTTTGAAATATGTGCCCTGTTATCTGCATTTTTTTTCAAATGGTGGAAATGAAATTCCTAGGAAAAGAAGAAGGAAAAAAGAAAAGAACCTGAAACAAAACAATAGTCAGAGGCTGTTTGGGGAGCCAAAATGTGGAGAGGTAGACTGTCACTTCAGGTTGTTATACAGAGAGACCAATATTGATTGGCTGACAGTAAAGCAGATCGTGAATGAAGCCATTTCTGTGTTCAAACAATACTTCGATTCATGAAGAATGCAATAGATTGTGTTAAGTGAACTCCAGAAAGGCAAAAGGAAGGAAGGAAGGAAAGTAGGTTTAAAATATAAATTTAGCATAATGCATTTAGAAAATCTTAAAGATGCCCTGAAATGTCAGCTCTCCGCCTCCTCCTCCTCCTCTCCGCAAACCTTACTCCCTTCTAGCGCTGATGATGTTACTTACTTGGGTCATGAAACGTCTGCAAGAAACATCAAAGATCAGAGACCTCCAAGGACCCCACAATAATCCTCCTCCTCCCCCCTGTCTCCTTTCTCCTTTTCCTCCTCCTCCTCCTCTCTGCCATGTTTGCTTCCATCTGTCCCTAACCCCTGTCTGAGATGCTCTCCTTATCTCTTCCAGCATCCAAATAACATTTCCCCCATTCTTCCAAAGGTGTCTATAATCTGCCTTAGAGCGAAGGCCGGGGCCCGACAGGAAATGGCCACCAAGAGTAAAAGTGGGGCTGGCAGTGAGGACAAGATCTTTCACGTCTGCAGATCCAAGAATGAGCAGGCAGCACTTTAATCCAGCCAATTACACTCTGGCCTTTTGCTGCCGATGCACTGATGCTCCGTACGCGCTTGGGGGTCATGCCTGCGGAGGCCAGAAACGTGCGATTTTCTTGGACTGAGTGTTCTCACTGATTCTGACAAACAATGTAGATGTTAGGAGACATGTTTCCACAGTAGCACTTAGTCCACTTTGACATTTATTCTGACAATTCCTCCTATTTAGTTCATAGGCGGCCGGTTCTCTCCAGGCCTCCAGCACTCTGGAACCACAAGTGTCATTACCCTGGCTGAGATGGCCATGAATGTAAAGGGTGTTTTAGTCCAGCATGTCCCAGACCCAAAGGGCAAGCTTGGGGAAGATGAGTCAAGACAGAGCTCAGGAGTAAGAAGATGGAGAACCAAGGGGTTTTGTGAAGGCACCAGGCTAGGAACCAGGAGACAGTTCTATTCCGCCTTAGACGTGAAAGCCATCTGAGCAATTTTGGGCCAATCACCAGGAGACAGTGAGTGCTACTTCCGCCTTAGACATGAAAGCCAGCTGGGTGTCTTTGGGTCAATCACCAAGAGACAAAGAATTCTAGTCCTCCCTTAGGCACGAAAGCCGGTTGGGTGACTTTGGGCCAATTACCAAGAGACAGTGAGTTATAGTACCGCCTTAGGCAAGAAAGCCTGGTGGATGATTTTGGGCCAATCACTCTCTCTCTCTTTCTCAGCCCATGCCACCTCACTTGGTTGTTGTTGTGAGAAAAACAGGAGGTGGGATGAGTATTAGATATATTTACCTCCTTTAATTATTATTAGGACATTTATTTATTTATGTTTTTATTATTTATTTATTCATGTATTTATTAATTTATTAAATTTGTTTTCCACCCACTTTACCACAATAAAAGTGGGATCAAAATAAATAAAATAAAAATTCATGGATTGTTCTTTTTTCTCATAGAAGAGCTAGGATGCCAATACTTCAGAACACCACTAGATGGTGGTCAAGAATTTAGATGAGCTCTCACCAGCTCTTTGTGGCCATCTGGAATATTGCAGCCTAGATCAAGTTGCTTTGCCTATGGACCATTTCTTTTTTCCAATGCCATGATTTCCTCTGTGAAAATGCCCAAGCTGGCTTTTGATGATAGTTCAGAGACATTCCTAGGGCACCAATGTGAGGAAGCAGGGAGGTCTTTTTCCATGCCAGGAGTATCTATGGGAAGGAAGGAGGTCAAAAAAGTCAAGATGGAAGCCCCACTGCTTTTTTGCATGGAGTGTTTTAGAGTTTCCGGGCGTTCCCTTCAATGTGCAAAGTGTTTATTTTGTCACAAGTAGGGTGTGACTTTTAAATTTGTGATATTTTTCTCCCCACGATGGGGGGTGGGGTGTCTCTTTTACATCTGTGGCATGCTCCTTTATTATAGCTTAATATCTCCCCTAGTTTCATGGTTTTAATGTTTATATTTTTACAGTTCAGAGAAGTCAGCCTGTGACAGATTTAAAAAAAGAACACATGCATAAGCATACAAGCAGTCCTCAATGGCAACTCTAAAACAAGCACAGAAATGTTTTAATTGATTAAAATGATTTAATTAGGGCAACTGCCAGAATCCTGACACTCAGCTTATGAATGTAATTGAGCTGGCAATTTCAGTTGTAAGGCATTAGAGTCATAAAGGAAGTCGCTATGTGACAACGTCCAATTTCATGGCCTTTTTCTGTGGTGGTCCTAAAGTAAACATGATGGTTGTTAATTGGATGCCACCATTGTTAAGCAAATCCATTGTTCACTATGGGGCATTTTTGCCAGATACCAGAAGTAAATGCCTGTTTCCATTAAAATGTAGTAAATTGTAGTCATTGATTGCATTTATAATCTCTTCCCCTTCCCTTCTCCTCCTTCTTCAGCTCCTCCTTCTCTTCCCCCTCTTCCTTCCTTGCTCCTCCAGTTCCTTGCTCCTCCTCCTTTCTCCCTCCTCCTTCTATCTTTCTTCCTTCCTTCTTCCTCCCACTACTCCCTCCCTTCCTTTCTTCCCGCCTCCTCCTCTTCTTCCTTCCATCTTCCTCCCTCCCTCCTTTCCTCCCTCTCTCCCTCTTCCTTTCTTCCTTTCTCCCTCCCTTCTTCTCCCTCCTCCTTCTATCTTCCTTCCTTCTCCTTCTTCCTCCCCCTCCTCCCTCTTCCTCCCTCCCTCCCTCCCTTCCTTCCTGCCTTCCTTCCTTCCTTCCTTCCTCCTCTCCCACCCTTCTCCTCCTCCTCCATATTATTATCCACCGCCCAGTTCTCAGCAACTACTTAGAAATTACCAGAAACCATTATCTTTTTTCATTCCCTTAATGCTGAGTAACTAAAACGAAAGCGATTCTTTATAAAGCGATCTTGTCATTTTGTTCCTTTGGGAATCTGCAGGTCCATCCTACGGTGAGGTTGCTTTAGACCAGGGATCGCCAACTCCTGAGCCATGGCCACATACCATTTGGAGCTGGGCCACATGAGCGCCAAATGAGTGTGTGTGGCACCAAATGAGTGTGTGTGCTAGTGGTGGGATTCACGTTTTTTTACTACTGGTTCTGTGGGCGTGGCTTGGTGGGCGTGGCAGGGGAAGGATATCCTGCAAAATCCCCATTCCCTCCACACCCCACTATCCTGCTTTCCAGCTCTGTTCTCCTGTGCAGGGCAACCAAAGAAGACCCAGCCAATCAGCTGGGACTCGATGGGAGGCAGAGAATAGATGGGGGCGGGCCAGTCAGGGGTGGTATTTGCCGGTTCTCTGAACTACTCAAAATTTCCACTACCAGTTCTCCAGAACCGGTCAGAACTGGCTGAATACCCACCTCTGGTGTGTGCCCACGCAGCCCCCACTCACGTGCCCGCATGGCTGAAGCACAAATGAAGCTGTGTCCCCGTGCCTGCATGCCTACCTCTCACACAACACCATTCCCCTCCTTCTTCTCCCCCACGCTGGGGCACCAATCCAGAAAGGCTGAGGAAGTCTATTTTAGAGGGTCATCAAAAGACCTTCTGCAGAAGTTCGGAGTGACATTTGCTCCAGAGAGAGAGAGAGAAACTCAAAACACATAGCCACAAAATTGTGTAATAATCCATTAGTTCATTTCACACCTTGCTCAAAGCAACACGATTGATTTTTCTGTCTACGTAAGACAGGGAATCGGTCCACGGCCGGTTGGGAACCGGTCCACGCAAATGGCAGGCGAGCGTGTGAAACTTCATTTGCACATGCATATGTGAAACCATGCCCCACCACACACCGCCACTATCTTCACAGGTCCGTGGAGCCAGAAAAGGTTGAGAACCACTGATATAGAAGTCACTAAATGAATGGTTGTAAGTCAAGGCCTAGCTTCCCTACTGTAAGTTTAAGCAAATCCTCCTCTTTCGAACAGCCTCGGAATTTGGCTTCTGACTCTTTAATCAGCTTATTTATTATGTTGCTTGGAGCTATAAAACATCAGGGAGGGGAATACAGTGTCATAAAACACACCACCGTATTGGAGACAAAATGATCCCGATAGTCTTGGACATAAGACCATATTAGAGCTGGCCCATAAGTCGTGATGGTTGTAAAACAGGTCAGTTTGACCATGTATCCACCCTGATTTGATGACCTCTTTTGCAGAGGTAGTTAAGTGAATTTGGTGGTCATAAAATGGCTACCACAGTCATTACGTGAGCCAGTGTCCAACTCAGTTTCATCCTGGAGCAGAGCTGTGATTTCTCCTCTTTGCGGTCTTGTTCCTTTGCAGTTGGCACCGGGGATCAATGCTGGTCAAGGCCTGGGCATTGAAATCATCGCGACATTGCAGCTGGTGCTTTGCGTGCTCGCCACCACGGACAAGAGGCGAACGGACCTCTCTGGGTCAGCCCCACTGGCCATCGGTCTTTCGGTAGCTTTGGGTCACCTGCTGGCGGTGAGTACAAATTCAGGAGATGTATCAGCACGTTTGTGAAACCATAATAGCAGACTTATATACTGCTCTATTGTGCTTCCCAGCCCTCTGTAAGTGGTTGACAGAGTCAGCCTCTTGCCCCCAACAATCTGGGTCCTCCTTTCACCCACCTCGG
>SOZL01000938.1:0-16888 GCA_009733165.1 Naja naja | reverse complement strand
TATGTATGTAGGTTTGAATGTCATTGGTTTAGTTTGAATTGTTCTTGTAAAATGTCAAATATGATTGGTTTGAAAAGTGCGGAAAACCCTGCACTCTGATTGGCTGGCAACTTCGGCTGCTGGCTATAAGTAGCAGCCGTAGCCCAGCCAAGGGTCCATTCGAGCTGTAGTCACTAATAAACTCTTCACTGAAGCTCTTCGCGTCTGACTCTTCATGCAAACTTAACACTGGCGACGAAGGTGGGATTCCCCTGAAGAAGGAAGACAAGCAGAAGCGAGATGGCTGCGCTGAACACCCCCAGCCCGTTCGATCCGGCGGCAGAAGACTGGAATCGTATGGATCGCTTCCAAATGTATTTGGAAGGAAGCGACCTCGCCGACATCTCGAGAAGCGGAAGAGGCGGTCTTTCTTACGCACTGCGGTCCGGCAGTCTTCAAGATGGCGAAGGCATTGGCGGGAGCTGCAGACGTGAAGGTAATGGAATGGCCTGATTTAGAAAAGCTTTTAAGAGCCCATTACGCCCCACAAGTATCGTGCCTCATTAAGAACACGAGTTTTACCGGGATCAAGGGAAAGCGTTAACGACCTTGGCAAGTTTAAGAGACATTGGGGGTGCATGCGAGTTTAACAACTTGGAGGAGGCCATGCGCGATCGATTTGTTCTAGGCCTCAAAGACAAGGTGCTTCAGAGCAAATTGTTATTAAAACCTAAGATCACGTTGAAGGAAGCCATAGAAGAGGCCTCCTCAGCAGAAGCCACTAAGTCCTCAGCGGCAGCCATGAAGAAAATTAACAAGGCCTCAAGCCATTCTGATGTGGAAAAGTCCACAACAACTCATTGCGAGCAAATAGATTCTGAATCAGACTGTAGTGAGGTGGAGGAAGGAATTTATAGACTCAGAATGGAAAAGAAAAAGAAAGACCTGGGAAGAAAAAGGCAAGACTTTTATTGCAGAGGTTGTGGGGGGCACCCCGCACTGAATGCAAGTTTCTTGATACCATCTGCCTTCGTTGTGAAAAAAGAGGTCACTTAGCAAGAGTCTGCAAATCATCCAGAACTCCACCACACAGAAGAAAGTTTCCTGACAAAGATTTCAAGCCCAACAACTTCAGTGAGAAAATGGGGCAACTCAGAAGCAAATGGGAAGAATGAAACTCATCAAACAGTCACCATTGGTCATTCTTCAACCTTAAGAAGCAGAAAAGTACATGTGAAGGTACTCATTGAAGGAAGGCCTTGCCAAATGGAAGTGGACTCAGGCTCCTATTTATCTATGGTGTCATGGGACACTATTCACAGCTACTTCCCAACATTCAGAAGAAACATTTCCAGAAGCAAGCACTGACTCTTAAAGACTACCAAGGGAACAAGATTCCAGAGTTGGAACAAAGCCACACCAAACGTTTGCCCCTGACCATCGTGGACAAGGATCGCCCAAGCTTGCTGGGACTTGAGTGGTTCAATCCACTAGGCATCGAGGTGACTGGCATCAATCCGTGAGCAACTCTGAATGGGAGGAGGCCTTGAAGTCTGAGTTTCCAGAGGTCTTCAGCGAAGGATTGGGCAAGTATATGGGGACCCCTATCACTTTCAACCTAGATCCCAAGGTGCCCCAATTCGTTTAAAGCCCAGAAGGGTCCCATTTGCCTTAAAGGAAAAAATTGATGCACAATTAGATAAACTAATAGCTCAAGGAGTTTTAGAGCCCACTGACCACTCCAGATGGGAGACACCCATAGTCACACCAGTCAAGACTGATGGGTCAGTAAGAATCTGTGGGGACTATAAGGGGACACTGAACCATGCGCTGCAGCGCATACCCAGTTCCAGTGGTGCATCATCTATTACATTCACTTGGCAGGGGTACAGTCTTTGCCAAATTGGATCTGGCCCAGGCATATCAACAACTAACAGTTGATGATGCAGAGGCCCAAACCATTGTGACTCATAGAGGTGCCTTCAAATGTAAAGGTTACAATTTGGAGTAAGCGTGGCACCAGGCATCTTTCAAAGCCTTATGGAAAGGATGCTCCAAGGACTGCCAGGGGTAGTGCCTTACTTTGATGATGTGTTAATCTCTGCTGAAAATGACACTCAGTTACAAGAAAGACTCAGAGAAGTCCTTACCAGATTCAGGAAAGCGGGGTTAAAAGTCAAGGAAGAAAAATGCACTCTTAAAACTGACAAGGTTGAGTTCCTGGGCTATATGATTGACAAGCATGGCATCCACCCTACAGATGCCAAGGTTCAAGCAATCAAAGAAGCCCCTAGACCTAAATGCAAAACAGATTTGCAAGCCTTCCTTGGACTCATTAACTTTTATCACATGTTCCTACCTCAGAAGGCAACCATTGCAGAACCATTGCACAGATTACTTGACAAAAGTCTGTTTGGGTCTGGGGAGGAAGGAACAATCAGCATTTAACAGTATTAAAAGACTAATCACGTCTGATGCTGTACTGATACAGTTCTCTGAGAATTTGCCTGTTGTACTGACTTGTGATGCATCCCCTTTGGAGTGGGGGTTTGAGCCACAGGCTTCCCAGTGGGAGAAGCCCCTATTGCATTTTACTCTCGCACTTTGACCAAAGCAGAGAGGAATTACAGCCAATTGGACAAGGAAGCATTGGCAATTGTTGCAGCTGTCAAGAAATTTCATGAATATTTGTATGGGAGAACATTTACCATTGTTACAGATCACAAACCTTTGTTAGGCATTGTGGCAGGAGATAAACCTACACCTACTATCCTGTCACCAAGAATGCTGAGGTGGACTGAATTTCTTGCTGCTTATTCATACAAACTTATCCACAAGCCTGGCAAGGACATTGGACATGCTGATGCACTGAGTCGTTGCCCACTTCCTTGCCACAAGGAGGACTTTGAACCTGAAACACACACCTTTTCCTAGAAACTGTTGCCAAGCTTCCAGTGCATGCTGCTGAAATTGCCAGAGAGACTGCCAAAGACACTTTATTGGCTCCTGTTATAGGCTGGATTAAGAAAGGTTGGCCTCTTCAAGATCTACCTCACCTGGCCCAACCTTTTAAGTCCAGGCAAACTGAATTATCTGTATTAAGAGGATGTATTTTGTGGGGTAACAGGGTGGTTATTCCTGCAAAACTGCAAGAGAGGTTTTGGAAATGTTACATGAGGGTCATCCTGGTATTGTAAGGATGAAGGGATTGGCCAGGAGTTATGTATGGTGGCCAGGTATTGACAAAATGGTTGAAAACTGGGTTGCATCTTGTCCCAACTGTCAGGTAGTCAGGCCTGCCCCACCTCTCCCCCAAACAGGAATGGGAATGTCCTAGGGGCCCATGGTCTAGGATTCACATTGATTTTGCTGGCCCTACCAGAGGGCACACCTTTCTTATTATAGTAGATGCATATTCCAAATGGCTAGAGGTAATCCCTATGGCATCCACCACAACTGATGCTGTCATCAAGCAGCTCAAAAACTTTTGTAACCCACGGGTTACCTGATGTTCTTGTCTCTGACAATGGCCCTCAATTTACATCCAACCTTTTTGAATCCTATTTAGCACAACAGGGTATCAGACATGCCCTCACTGCCCCTGGGCACCCTTGCTAACGGCGGGCTGAGCATGGTGCGTTTTACCAAGGAGAAGCTTCAGCAACTGGGTCCTGGGGACATCACTGAAAGTTGAAAAACTTCTTAGTGTTCAGCACATCACTCTAACCCATCTAATAACTTATCCCCAGCAGAGTTGTTGATGGGTAGGAAACTTAGGTCTTCCCTTGACCGCCTTCATCCCACTTACGCACCCAAGCACCACTAGATTCCACTTCCAAAGTTCGCACATTCAGTGTGGGTGATTCTGTTTATGCTAAGAACCTTATGGGTGAACCTTTGTGGATTCCTGCTGAGATAACTCAAATCACAGGCCCTCGTTCTTACAGGGTGCAAACAGAGGATGGATGGTCCTCTGGAGCAGGCACATTGATCAACTTAGATCCAGGTTTTCTCAGGAACATCGCACTTGTTCCTCTCTAGTTCCCTCACCTGATGTCAATTCTAGGGGAAGGGGAGGAGCAGGAGGATAATCAGCAAGCAAGAATCCATCCCATGTGTAATGAGCCATTATGACAGGAACCATTCCAAAACCTGTCACAATGCCAAAATCCATCCTTAGAAGTGGAAGATTGTACATCACTACCTGACTTGGGTGCTGACATTGGGCTGGAGATGGGTTGGGAGGAGAGACCAGATTCTAACAATCAAACAGGGTCTTCTTTCACAGGAAGTCCCAGTAGGGAAATGTCAGCAGACACATTTCCTCTCTCACTGGGTGAGAATGTTAAAACTTCTGAACCACGAAGGTCTCAGCATACGTAAGAGCCCCACCTATTTAAAAGAATACATTAGATAGGTTGGGGTTTGGTATGGACTGAACCTAGTGGGGAGGGTGTTATGTATGTAGGTTTGAATGTCATTGGTTTAGTTTGAATTGTTCTTGTAAAATGTCAAATATGATTGGTTTGAAAAGTGGGAAAACCCTGCACTCTGATTGGCTGGCAACTCGGCTGCTGGCTATAAGTAGCAGCCGTAGCCCAGCCAAGCAGGTCCATTCGAGCTGTAGTCACTAATAAACTCTTCACTGAAGCTCTTCGTCTGACTCTTCATGACTCTTCATGCTTAACACTAAGCAGGCTCATAAACTTAACAGGAAATCCATTCTTTTGGTTAAAAATGCTGTTTATCAAAAGCATGAAGATTACCACACACAAATGTATTGGTTGAACCTGAATGAATAAAACCATGTTCTTCCTACAGTTTCTGTAGGGAGGGAGGAAAAGGAGGGAAGGAAAGAAGGAAGACAAAAAGAAAAAGAAAGAAGGACATTTCCATTTTTTTCTCAAATAATAATTAGCAAATAATTAGTTTAAAATCTTTATTGAAAATAGATAGAATTTTTTTTTTTTCCTTCAATTACATTGCTGCTGAAATAAAAGTTCAATAGAATTAATTAAAGGTCTATTCAGGCCACTTTCCTTTATTTGTAATCTGAATCATTTGTGGCTCGGACAAAATCCAATTGTGTGTAAAACCAAGATCAATTTGTCAGTGAAAGAGTAAAAATCCATAATTAATTGGAAAGAAAATTCTCCTTTTATTTGCTTTGGCTAAAGAAAACAATACCACTGGTGCAATGCATTAAAGAAGTAAAGTGCAAATCTTTCAGAGACAGTCCAGCCTTCAGTTCACAAGAGACTGCTCTTGTCTCCTCTCCCTGTTTATTTTCCAAATTCAGTTTCACAGTCACTGATACATCTTTTACACTCCAAGTTTCCTCTTCTATCAAAGAAATGTTAACCTTAGTTCTAAAGCCTTTGTAGGGCATACAGGATGTGATGCACAGGTGTCTGCAGAAGGAGTCAAAATCTTCAGGTTACTGATAACTCTATGTGCATTGTGTATGTTTGTCAAAATCTGCAAGGTATCAGTGTTATGATCCAAACCTGCCCCTTGTTGAGCCCTGCAATAAACACACAGGCACAAAACAGGCATAGTTGGATTGCAACACACGATCACCACTGTGTACATTTTGGACCACACAATTGGGCACAATATGAGGTTAACAATGATGTGATGTGACACAAGGAATGGAGAAAGGATCCTTTCTTTTGGAAAAGGAATGAAATCTGAAGCTCAAATTGTTGAACCAAATCTGAGACTTATTTCCTTAAACAAAGAGCAAATATGAGCATACTATATATCTGTATATGCAAAAATGTGGATGATTATTAAGTTGTATCAACTTTTGACTAAGAATTGGTAATAATCTTTGAAGAGTCAGGCAGTAGTTAAGGTGCAAAGCTAGGAACTGGGAAACCACTATGAAGACGCTGGGGAGGTGCAGACCTGGAGCTCGAGGAGACCGGACTGTGGGCATTGTTGGTTTGGCCTGGGTTGGACAGACAGACGCCCGGCGGGCGGTCAGCTGTGGACTTTACATCGGAGGAGACCCCTGCGGAAGGTTTGGCGTCGGACTCTGGACCTGGGGCTGTGGTTTTCGATCTTTTGCCACGCTGGACTTGCTTCTCTGGCTCGAACTTGCTCTTGGACTTGGCGCACCTATTTCACTCTACTCCTAGACTGCAGATTACCTGCCTCCATGCTGCTTCTGCCCTGCTGCTTTCTGCCCTTTTGTGACATCTGGAATCCTCCTTCTGCTGCCTTGGAGTCATTTTACCATCAATGACTATTCCGTTCTGTTTTCACTCTTGGACTCTCTCTCCCCTTTGGACCTGGCTCTTTCCCATTGCAGTGGGAGGGCAATGGAGGGCATATCCTCCCCTGTTGTGAGGGACAGGGGTTTTTGTTTGCATCACCATCCCACCATAAGTCACTGCGGTGAGAGCAGTGGCTTGGCCATTTCAATCTTGGCCCTAGCACCGGTGAGAGAGCTGCTTGTTGGAGGGTTGGTTGATTGTCTGGGTTTGGCCTTGGATGCCGGTCCTTTTTGTGTGTTCCATCTATGCTATATTCCGACTGTTTTGCCCTTCTTTCCCCTTTTGAATGATAGATGCTAGCCTACTCATCGTTGGAGCTCTGGGCCCTCCAGACTGTTCCCCTGTCTTTGGAGTGGCCCTTTGGGTTATCGAGCCTACCTCAATGGCGGATCTTGGGATCGGAGAGGTGGCATGGCGCAACCAGAGGCTAAATTTTAAATTTGGAATAAGGGAAGCTTTTAAAATTTTTAATTCGTTGTTTTAAGGGGTTAGGGAAGGGGTGGGTGTTGTGCGGGTCTATACAGCTCTTCCAGGCGGCTTCTGGTCTCGGCGGGGTGGGGTGGGGTGGGGGGCCTCGGGGTCTGGCGGGGAGAGGCGGGGTTGTCCATCGACAGGGTGATCGGTTATGGCAGGGGGAGGGACAGGGGGCAAATCATGTGCTGGGGCGCCCCGATGTCTACGTCGCGGTGCGCTCCGACCCCAGGGCTTCCGCTCCCCTGGGGTCTTGGGAGGCGTGGTCTCTGGGCTCAGACTGGTATATTTGAATGCCAGGTCCGTAGTCAATAAGTCATCCCTCCTCCGTGAACTCATAGAGGAGGAGGCTGCGGACCTGGCGTGCATTACTGAGACCTGGGTGGGCCGGAGGGGTGTCCCTCTATGTGATTTGTGCCCCCAGGCTTCCGGTGCTGTACGGTCTCGGGCCCAGGGGCAGAGGGGAGGGGTAGCCATAATTGTTAGAGACCTTGTTTCCAAGGGAGGTCACTGTCCGCAGATGGGCGGTGTGAGACCCTCCTCGTGAGATTGGGCCGGGTGGTGGGTTGGGTTTGCTGCTAGCGTACCTATCCCCCAGCTGCGTGGCGGCGGCCTGCCTGGGCTGCTCGGCGCCTCTCGGAGGTGGCGGTGGAGTTCCCTAGGCTTATAGTTCTGGGGGACTTTAATCTGCCGTCACTGGGGGCGTCGGGTTTAGCTCAGGAGTTCATGGCATCCATGGCAGCCATGAACCTGACCCAGGTGATCCATGGACCCACCCGAGGGGGAACACACTTGACCTGGTTTTATCTCGGGGCAGTGGTGTAGTGATCTGGGGAGGGTTCTCCATCTACCCTCCCTTTATCGTGGACTGATCACTATCTCCTGCGGCTGGTTTTCAATTGGCTGTCCCTCGCTGCTGGGATGAGGAGCCTATCACGATGGTTCCGCCCCAGGCCTAATGGACCGGATAGGTTTCAGGCGGCTGGGGTTCTTGCCGCCTCCCTCGACCACAGCTTCGGCCGAGGCGCTGGCGGCCGCCTGGCAAAAGGCGTCGGGCCTTCGACCGGGTTGTCCCCTGCGGCCTCTTCCCGCCGTGAGCCCGATGGGCTCCCTGGTTCTCCGAGGAGCTCCGGGGATGGCGGAGAAGATGCCTGGAGAGCAGATGGAGGGCCAGCCACTCCGAATCCGACCGTGTCCAGTTGCGATCCTATATCAGGACCTATCTGGAAGCAATCAGGGCGTGCTTACTTCTCGCTCTGATTGCGTCTGCCGATGATCGCCCTGCTGCCCTGTTTGGTGACCCGCTCCCTCCTTCAATTGAGGGGGATGACCCGTTGCAGGGCAGAGGGCAAAATTTAGTATACATCTGGCGGATAAAGTCTCCGAATTCGTGCTGGCTTGGACTCTGATTGGCAGTGGTCTGATGATGGGGTGGCGATGAGTCTGGTGGATTCTACCTGGGTTGAGTTTGACCTGGTCTCCCTGATGGTGGACAGGATCATGCGGAGGCTGTCTTCCACCGCGTGTTTATTGGACCCGTGCCCTTCCTGGTTGGTATATGCCTCCAGGGAGGTTACGTCGGCTGGCTCCAGGCAGTTGTTAATGCTTCTTTGGTGAGGAGTCTTTCCTGCGCTTTGAAAGAGGCGGTGGTGAGCCCCTCCTCAAAAGCCTGCCTTGGACCGGCCGTTTTGAACAACTATCGTCCTGTCTCCAACCTCCGCTTTTTAGCGAAGGTTGTTGAGCGTGGTGGTTCAGCAGCTTCCCTTGTTCCTGGAGGAAACTGAGTATTTAGATCCGTATCAGTCGGGCTTCAGGGCGGACACAGCAGCGGAGACAGCATTGGTCGCACTGGTGGATGATCTCTGGAGGGCTCGGGACAGGGGTTTTCCTCTGTCCTAGTCCTTTTAGATCTCTCAGCGGCTTTGATACCATCGACCATGGTATCCTTCTGCGGCTTAGAGGTTTGGGGGTGGGGGAACCGTTTTGCGTTGGTTCTCCTCCTTCCTTCGGGCAGCTTCGGTCGGTGTTGGCAGGGGGGCAGAGGTGGGCCGAGACCCCTCACTTGTGGGGTGCCGCGGGGGTCTGTCCTTTCGCCCTCCTGTTCAATATCTACATGAAACAGCTGGGTGAGATCATCCGAGGTTTTGGGGTGAGGTATCATCAGTATGCTGATGATACCCACTATATCTCCACCCCAGGCCAGATCAGTGATGCTCTCTCCGTGTCCGGTGCCTGGGCTGATGCGGGTCTGGATGGGTAGTAACAGGCTTCAGCCCCCACCAAGGCGGGTGGCTGTTCTTACCGGCATCTCGGTCTTCATTAGATGTACCATCTTTGGTCATGGGGAGAGGTGTTGCCCCGTGGATAGAGAAACCTGGGTGTCCTCCTGGACTCACAGCTCGGTTTGGAGGAGCATGTGGGAGCTGTGGCCAGGGGCTTTTGCCCAGGTTCGGCTGGTTAGCCAGCAGCCCTTATTTGGACCGAGATGCCCTTGAGCGGTCATGCGCTTGTCACCTCTAGGATTGACTACTGCAATGCTCTCTACATGGGGCTTCCCTTGCGGGCGATCCGGAGGCTCCAGCTGGTGCAGAATCACGGCGGCGGGTTGTGATGGGGGTATCCCGATACTCCCATGTTACACCTCCTCCTTGGCGGCTTGCATTGGTTGCCGTTGCCTCGGGTCGCCTTCAAGGTATTAGTTACAACTTATAAAGCCCTTAATGGCTTGGGTCCAGGGTACTTGCGGGAGCGCTCCTGCCAGCATCAATCTCCGATCGCCCTGTTCGCTCTCATAGGAGGGGCCTCCTGGGGGTGCCGTCAGTCAGATATTGTAGGCTGGCGGTCCCCAGGGCTAGGGCCTTCTCTGTGGGAGCACCTGCCCTCTGGAATCAGCTCCCGTCGATCTCCGTTTGGCCCCTGACCTCCGCTCCTTCCGCCGGGACCTGAAGACTTGGTTGTTTCAGGCCTTGAATGACCAGGGGGTTGGGTTTATTTTAATTTATTTGGCTTGTTTACTGTTTAATCTTGTTTTATTGTAAATTTTCTCTGTTTTAATGTTAGCCGCCCTGAGTCCTTAGGGAATAGAGTGACACTAATCGAATAAATAAATAAATAAATAAATAAATAAATGTAGTCTAACTGTTAATATTATGCTGTTTAAGTGTTTAAATCAAAAACATGGGGTTTTGACTTCCTGTTTCAAAGGAGTCTGTTTAATATGTTTTATGGGCATTCCACTTCAAAATATGACGTAACCATTTCCAGTTTACTGACATAAACATTTCTAAGTATTAGTATGTTTCTCATATACAAATGTGAAGTTTACTTAACATACTTTCAGGCTTCTGCAATAATTTTTCCATGTTTCCATGAAATAAAAACACCCATATAGTTCTCAATTTTGTTCAGTGTGCAATCCTCTATGGCTTATGTATTACTTTATCTTATATGCTGCATTTGAACAGCTTACAATTAGTAACATAACTAATGGGGGGGAATCAATTATGTAACCATAACAACAAAAAGGTCATAATGTGTCGCCATTCGGGCAGTAAAACATTTGAGCATACCTAAAAGCCTCTCTGAAGAGCTATGTTTTCATGATTCTTCAAAAACTTAATAGAGTAAGCCTTTCAGAGGCACGGGGTCATCACTGACTAAAGTTAAGCATGGATCCTTTCTAAAAAACATTGTCTCAGATGTGAGGTCCTCAAGCCAAACTTTATTAGATCACTGGATGACAGATTCACTCATGTTAGAGACATTCAGTCCCTATAGTGGTGTTTAGAAGTTTGTGAACACTTTTTCGTGTTCAATGTTTCTGCATAAACATGTTCTAAATCTAATCGGTTCCATACAAGTCCTAAGTAGATGAAGAGAACCCAATTAAAAGTGGGTCAAAAACATTATACTCTTCAAAAAATGATGGCTGCAAATCTGTGCATTGGTAGTACATATCAAATTTGCACCCTTGTCCATTACCAACCTTTTAACAAACATAGGTTTGTTCTGTGCAGATATAGCACTAGGTCCATGGCTCTAGGCCACAGGTGTGAATTTGCCACGTCACATTGCCATCCGTGGCGTACTGTGATTGTTTTTCCTTCACAGAGCTGGTGGAAGTGGCCTGCATGTGATGCATCCGGCCCACGGGCCACCAGTTTGACACCCCTGCTATAGGCCAAGGATACCAACAACCCAGTTGTGGTATTGGGCATTGGCTGAGGTAGCTACATTGGAAGAACAGATGAGTGCCACTTGCTCGTATCTTTTTCTCTGGAAGAGCTGGATCTATTCTTTTCACCATACGTTACATATTCTGTCATTGTATCGATGCATTTACTTTCAGATGCTCCTTGTCCTCTCTTCCAGATCAGCAAGCTTTGCTTGCCACTACAGAATTACAGTCATCTCTCCTCCTCTTTGCCATTCTCTGCAGTATGGATCTGTACTCTTGCTTGAGGAACAGGGTCTGCCTTTAATTTAAATCTCAGCTCTTTTGTTATGGGAATAGCCTGAATAAAACTTCCCAAAAGATTATGGTGGGACAGAATTTTATCAATCTCTCAACCATCCTACTGCACAGCACATCTTGATGTTTTTTTTACTTGCTGCCACATAATTCTTCACAGGGCCATTTCCTTTTTTTCTCCCTTTTCTATGCCATGCCAAATGCAGAGAGCGTCCTTCAAGAAAATGCATAGTGTCCTCTGCACAACATTGATTATTCAGCCTGACTTTGTATTGACAAACAGATTGCAGTTTATTCAGTTCTTTTTACATCTGCATTTTCCCAGATACAGTTTTGGCAAGGGGGATGAAAATGCATAGCATTAAATGATGCATGAAATGACCTGTCACAGTGCATTATGTGGTATAGAAAAATATACAAAAGAAAAATAACAGGGAGATAGACAATAACAATGCTACACCTGCAATTCATTGGGTGAAAATATATTCATACAATACTGCTTTGTATAAATTTATCAACAGCAATATGAAAGGAAAGAATGGTGCCTCTACCATTTTCTTGCTTCTTCCTTATAATACTGCTAGCTAATGTGCTATTTTCAAAGGATCATTTATTTCAGACACTGTTCTGCCATACTGATGCTTTATGCTGGGGAAGTGGTGTGAATTAGTGCAATAAGTTTAATTAGAGTTTTCTCACAATGAAAGTAACTTAGTGACTTATTAGATTTTGGAACTGCACTTATCCAAAGGTTTGGGATGAATAACCTCTCAGAACTAAAACCCTTACATTACAAAACCACAATACTAGCTTGGCAGGTAGGACTGAAAGGATCAAAATCAGATTCAAAGAACCTGAGATCAGACAGATCCATTAATAGTAACAATGCACAGAAGTCAACTACCCTCCCAGAAAGTCATGCCTAGCTCTTAGTCCATTCAAAATGCACAGATGGATGGGGTGTCAGATCTGAACTTGAGAATGGATGAATGAAGAGGCAGAGATGCTATGCTTGAAGCAGATAATTGGCACTTGCTGAATTTGGCTCTAATTACAGTTTCCCTATTATCTGTGAGAAAACTATCTTGCAAAGAGCTATGTCCTTGAATCTCTGTCTTTAAAGTCATGTGCACATGGACATTTGCCCATGAAGAAATAGATCCTATGTGACTCTAGTGGTAACAGAAAAGAAACTTTGAATTGATCCAGGTTTACAAAAGTGAAATAATGTAAAAATTCAATACAGTTTAAATTTAAGTAAATGTTTCATAATCTATTATTTTAGTGTAAGTCAAAGTAAAGGACAGAAACATGGTGAAAATTGTGTCCCTCATCATGTGGTTTCTTTGTCTCAGAGTGTTATATGAACTGAGCCAATGTGGCTTACAGGGCTTGGTTTATAACTTAGCATGTTATGTGATCCCAGTTCATTGTAGCTTGTGATTATACAGAGGTTTGACTAATGTGCAAATTAGAACCTTGTGTGATTGGGCAACCAAAAACATAGTTTACATATGCAATTAAGAAGATGAAATTGTGGGCTAAAAGGGAAATGCATGCTTTATTTTAAAGCCATTGCAGAATATCATGGCAGACCTCAGCATTAGGTGCAAAATATTCGCTATTTTGGTTTTGTGTATCTTACCTTTCTTACAGGTATCATTTTTGGTCCTGATAATTTCTCCTCTCCTTTCCATGTTCTTGGATCTTTTCTTTTGAGGACCATCCTTTGGTCATTTCTTCTTGCACATACTCTTTGGCCCACGTTTCATCCAGCACCTCTGCTTACTTTCAGATGCCCTTGCTTCTTCCATCCTTGGTTCCATATACTTTCAGCCTGACTGGATCACAAAGCTCAATCTAGGGTTAGCATCATTTTCCCTTTATTTTTCCTATGAAATAATGGCAACCCAGATGCTCAGTGCCAGAGACTTGTTCATTAACCACCATCCTTCTATCCTTTGGTATATGAAATGAATAGATGAAAAAATTGGATGCCAATGGTTAATTACTTACCCTCCTTTTTCTTGAGGCAAAGCTAGTAGGATTAGACATTCTTGAACAGAGATTTTGAATCCTGCACAGTGGAAAACCTTTCTAGGATGCTATATGGCTCTTTGATGCCTTGTCTGCTTCATTTAAAACTGAAATCTGTGAAGGCAGAACTAGTATAATAGCAATGACTCAGCAACTTGACAGTTAAACAATAAGTGGATTCTACTCTCTGTCATGGTTCCAATGCAGAGTGAAAGAAGGCTAGAGGAAGTTTTGTTGTGAGATAGTATTAGATAGTTATGTCCATTTTTAATGCATTTCTTCTTAAGTCTGGTAGGCTGAGTAGATACTTCATGAGCTTCATTAACAACTCTGGGCATTTCACTTTTATACTGTCACTGCCTGCATATGTATGTGTGCACAAACATGTACATGCACTTCAAGCACAACATGCACACACACTTTCCTGCATACAAAATTATTCTCCAACCATGGTTCCTGTTATAAAACAGGATTGAATTTCTCTTCATCCCTTTCTTCTCCTGTCTCTACATCTCTCTCATTCACAATTTTACAGGCATATTTTTTGCATTTCCTTTTGGGTGTTTATCTGTAAAAAGTTTATTGATTGCCTTTATCACTGTTTATCTGTAGTTCAGTGAGAAAATGTTTTAAGAATGTGTTAAATATGAATTAATAGAACTATTGATCAAAAGACTACCCAGAAGCTACAACTGGTCCAAAATGTGATTATGTGTGCATTTATTTACAAAGTCTGCACTATTACTGTTAATCTTCTAATCACTCATTATCACCCATCTCCTCCCATTTGTGACTGTATGACTGTGACTTTTTGTCGGTTGTATCCTTACGATTTATATTGACTGTTTCCTAGTATGATTTGATTGCTTATTGTACCCTATGACTATTATTAAGTGTTGCACCATGATTCTTGATTCTTGACCAATGTGCCTTTTTCTTTTTGTATACTGAGGATATTACCAAGACAAATTCCTTGTGTGTCCAATCACACTTGGCCAATAAAATTCTATTCTGTTCTGTTCTGTTCTGTTCTGTTCTGTTCTGTTCTGTTCCATTCCATTCCATTTATAGGTGCCCTTAGGTTTATCCATATACTCCTCTATTATATGAGCTGCACTGTCTCCTTGTTTCTTTCTTATTGCAATTTCAAAGTGCTGGTTATTACCATTTAAAACCATATATAGCACAGGGACAGATTATCTGACAGACTGTCTCTTCTCTAAGGACATCTTATCTATCCATCTTACCAAATCAGATAGGGTGGAGGTGCCCCTAGTCCCTTCCCTAAACATTGCCATCTGGTGAGAGCTAGAGAGTGTGCCCCTGCTCTGTGGAAGACCCTTCTGTTTGAAGGCCAGCAGGTCTCTACCACCCAGCCTTCCAAAACCACTTAAGATCTGGTTTCACTTTACAATACCCTGGGATAGGCTGACATGGATAAGAGGATTTAATAAGAGTTATTGGAAACAACTTTGGCCAGCCTTTTAAGGTTTATGGTTTTAATAGACATTATGCTATTTTTTAATTGATGTTATTTTAACTGTTTGAAATTGGGAGCCATCCAGAGTTTGGTATAAGATGGGTGGCTATATGAGTTTTTAATTAAATCAATGAATAAAAGGGAAGCCAGTGTGATGCAGTTGTGGTATTCTAGCCTGATTCTGCGAGACGGTAGTGGCAATGAGCAGCAGAGGCTGAACCGGTTCTCTCTGCCACTCTGCTGTTGGGCCCACCCACCTGCCTGGGCTCCCATACTCACCTTTATCCTCTGAATTTGAAGTGCAGCTGCTGCATGGCACACCAATTGCCTTGCAGCAGCAGCTGAAGCAACAAGGAGGTTGGAGGAGTGAGTTAGAATGCCCTGTGGATCGCCAAATGCCTCGCCTGTGCAAAGTGCCGCGTTTGCTGTCTTGTGGCGCACCGCATAAAGTGTGCATCGCGCAAAGCACCACCAAGCCCGCCCACCGAACCGTGGTAAAATATTTGAATCCCACCAGTGGTGTGGTGCCCATCAGATTTCCTTTTGCACTTCATTTTATATGTTATAAAGCAAAGCAGCATTAAGCCTCTAGCAATATTTTAATTTTCAAGAATGCCTCCGGTTCCCATATAGACCTAGAGGCATTCTGAGAAAATTGAATGGGCTGATATCTCTACTCCATTATTTGCTTGAAAAAGTGTCACTGGGTTCCTGATAAATGGATATTTTGTAACTGGGCATACTCACTAATGCATTGAGGGCAGGCTAGAATTTCGATGCCTGTCAAATTGTGACAGCATCCACAACACACAGTTAAAATTCCGAATATTCCCTATGGTTCAACACTTTTCTTATGAATTATCGAGACAGCATGCTAGCCAGTGAATCTGTAGTATCATAAAACTATCAAATTTGGCATACAGTTCTGGGAACTAGATTATACTTTAAAAGAAAACTTAAAATATTATCCTCCATTGACAGGTTGCAAAAGTACTGCCTGATAGTGAAATTACTGCTTAAACTTAAGCAAAATAAACACAGTGACCAACATAACCAGTAACTGTTAATAATTTTAGTAAGCAAATTAACACCTCTAACAGAACAGATGGCCATTTCTCTTTTCCAAACAAACAGAATGAAACTTATTAGTTCTGATTCCTTTATTTTAAACTGTGAAAGTGACATTCCTATGTTGAAGAACAGAGAAATAAATAAAAGGATTTCTTTCATTGGCTCGGCTCTTTTCTCTTTGGTTGAGATGTTCCTGCCAAATAAGATTCATCTACTTATATTATGCACTCTAAATCTGCAATGTCTTCAGGAATACATCAATCTGCAACAAGTTGAGCTGTCAGCTTATCCTTGAAGCTCTATTTGACTGCTTCCAGGCCAAGGATTGTTGAGCAATCAGGAATGGCCCTCCCAAGTTGCTGCTGTTGGTCTTCAGGCTCAGCTGTTTTGGTTTGGTTTGCATTTGCATATGAGATCAGCATTAAAATTTAACGTTGTTAGTTGCATAAGAGAAATGCAAATGCTCTTGAAAAAGAAACTCTCCTATTCCTTTGAACTCGAGGTCAGTTTTCTTTCTTTCACTAAAAGTTATGCTTAGTTGAAGATGAAACATACATCCCTGTCTTCCTTAGATTAGGTGTTAGAAACTCAAGGTTGTGTGCCAGCAGTGGGATCCATCTGTTCCTCTACTGGTTTGGTGATTGCAGCACACCTAATTCACGTGTGCAGCTTTCCACACATCAACTGAGATCTGCAGAGGGATAAAGAAAAGCACAGGGGCAGGTAGGAGTGCCAATTCTGTGCTTTTCTCTTCTTTCTTCTCTCAGCTGAGGCTTTTTTTTCCTCCTCTCAGCTGATCATCAGAGGCTCCAACAAATCCACCCTCATTCAAATAAAAGTCTCTAGTTGCATCTCAGAAAAAGTAAATTGGTTTATTAGAAATTGCCATGTTGGCATGTGGCTTGGTGCAGCCGATACTAAATCACATATATTTCCCCTTGAGCCTGGTCTTTCCCCACCCCTGGATGTGCCTGCTCTAATGGGACACATCCGTCTCAAGAGTCATCCATCATGCTCTCCAATAACCTTCTTATGCTCCGACAACTTTGGGCTGCGGGTGATTATCTAGGCATTTCAAGAATGCCTTGTTTTCCCCTC
>SOZL01000937.1:0-17936 GCA_009733165.1 Naja naja | reverse complement strand
TTTAAACTTGTGCAATGTCTCAGGGATTATTTGTTTTGACAATGATTCAAGTGAGGCATTATTCTGAAGTTGTTTTCCAAAGCAAACACACATGTGCTTCTGAAAATTACATGTATTTTGGTTATTTTAGCTTTTTATATAATTTTATTTTTGTATTTTTTATATATTAAATTTTGGGTATCCCATCTTCCTTATGCCAGTCTTTTACCACTATACATTAATACCTGGTCATATTGCTTTGATATGTCTGATTTCTGAGGCCTCCTCTAGCAATTTTCAGCTCCTGAAGGCACAGACTTATTGGGATCACTAGAACAGGTTTCTATGTGCCCTTTGCAAGGCATGTGTAGAAACCCTTTTTATTTAATAAAACTGCCAAATGAAATTTCATAGTGCATCAATATTCACTGCATCCATGACACCGAATCCTTCATCAATGCAAATTATAGCTCTTTTGCACATCCCTACTAAATGTGAAAGGCAATATTCTAGATTTAGAAACTAAAGGTGTAGCTGCTTGACACGTCTCAATTCTGTTGGAGTTCAACTAATAGATTTGTCAGCTTAACTTTCAAAGAATCAACTGAGAATTAGTACAGAATTATTCTTTTTTTCTCTCTCTATTTGCAATTTTCTGATTGATGTTTCTCGCCGAAATGAAATCTTCCCACTTTCATTTAAAATGTTTAAAGATATCTTCACAAGTATAATAAAAATATTCAAGGTGATGAAAGACCAGGAATATGATGATGTTCTTGTAATTATTGCAGAGCTTGCAGGTACAAACCATCTGGCAGAACTGTTAATAGCAGCCTGTTCTATGAGTGTGTTAACTTTGTGAAAAGCTTTCAGAGGCAGCACTCATTTATATTCCCAGCTATCTTTGCAAAGGTCAGACTCATCAATAAACAAAGGCAAAGGACCTATATGTTTATTCACACACCACATTAGAAAAGCCATTTTGAAATGTTTAAGCAATTAACAAGGCTGTTGCTCTTTGATATTCTGAACTCTTTCAATTTTCAGATAATACAAAGATGAAAATCTAATGGCATTTTTTTATCCATGGAAAAATGGGTTCCAAAAGCCCAATTCACGTGCATTAAAGCAATTTAGAATTTGTCTTTGTCTACATCCACTTGAAGGAGGAAATGTATATGCCAACAAGTCTGTACAGTTCTCTCTGGGTATTTTTGTATATAGGTAGACAATCCATGACCTATTTTGTCATCATTTCATAGATATTTCCTTACTTAAACAGAATTACCACAGGCAGCCAAAAAATCCTTCCGTCCTCTTCCCTCTTCCCTAATATGCCTAAAATAATTGTTAAATATTGTTACATTTTAATATTATTATACATAAAAACTGTCAAAATTCTATGGAAAAGTTTCATATTTTTGAACTGGCATCATTCTTCCTCCTCCAATTTGCTCCAGAAGTAACTTTCTGGGGGTGCTGAAAGTTGTGCTTTGCATTCCTGTCAGTGTGTGTGCATGTGTGTGTGTGTTGACCTCTTTGCACAGTGGGTGTGGCCCAATACCAAGCTCACACAGAGCTAGTAGAAATGGCGTAAGTAACCATTGAAGCACAACATGCAAAAAGTCTGAAGTGTTTATTAAAACCAGATGATCTATAGTTTATTTCCTTGTAGAACCTTGTGTTTTTCCTACAGACAAAAGAAATGAAAAGCAATTTTCACAGCTAAAATTACCCTTCCATAGAGGCTCAGCCGCAATTCTGTTATCTTTATTTTTCCTGGAGGCACAGACTTCCTTTTTTTTTTTTTTTGGATGAAGATGAAGGGGAGAAAATCACTATAAGACCATTTTTACCTTCTATCACATTGTGTTTTATTTTGATGCATGTGAAGTCACTGAATCCCTGTTGATTACCCAGTCCTCTTCACAGGAGCTCATTAGTTTTCTCTTGAGTGTATTGACTATTCTCTGGTATTTACGGCAATCATTTAGACACCCAGGACAGCTTTGCCCCATATATCCACACTACCAAATAATCTTTGTATTTGTTTGAGTGAAGCATTTGTAATCATGACTGATGCTTGTTTAACAGCACTAGAGACTTAAGTACTCCATGACTTCATAGACTGAGCAATTCTGTGGTACACTTTGAAATGATAAGAATATAGGGGTAGTTGGCTATTATTATTTTTTTAACTCATCTACTTTCACCAATCTTCTGAACTTTATATTTTTTTATTATCCATCCTTTTTTTTTAAAGTGAAAACCATTTTGTGGTTTTTTTTAAAAAGACATATAAATACCAACTATGGTGCCTTTATTTTATGGTCCTCTGCTGCCTCCCCCATTAAATTTCTATCTTACAGGATTCCTTTGAACAAAGCATGGTGCACAGGAGATACACATGAAGGCTGCTAGTGTCCTCTGATGCAGGCATCAGAAAGGACAGTCATATGTCTGTCCCAGTACATTTATGCTGAGAATAATTGCTCTAAATGGCATGTTAGAAAGTAGATACAGATATTAAAATCCAGTGTCCCAATGTCTCCAACTACAAGACAATCTGTCATTAAGACCAAAGATATACAACACTTCTAAATATGTTGAGCTCACATGTCTCCAAATGAACAGAGATGACAATTAAATTTGGTGTTCCTATTGTTTTATCTGGGCTTGTTCAGCAAGATTTTGGTTATTTTCACTGAGTTTTGAAAGCTGTTAGTGGTATAGGAATCAGAAAAAAAACCCTAGATATGTATGCATAGTTTGCCCACTATGTACTACACCATAATTTAGAACCATATTCGGTAAAATAATATATAGGGGGGGAAAGACATATTCTGATTGAGAGAAGTTCCCTGAGGATGGGCTCTAGCACAAGTCCAAAAGTTTGGAAGACTAAACCTCTGGTCCTGGTGACCAATCCAGATTGGATCCTGCAAGGGGAAAATATTTGCAGAGACTACAGAGCTTGTGGATTCTCAAACAGTAGGTGTCATGATCATTTACTTTGTATTTGTATTTACATAGCCTTCTGATAATAAATATTTTAGCAGTAATGTAACTGCTAAAGCTGGATGCTATATCCAAAAGAGGCCACCGTTTCTTTCCTTGCACAGAACTGTAAATATTTTGCTTTAACATTGATGGAAATGTAAACCAAACTGAAAATGCAAGGTAATTCTAATTTGCATTTGTTGTATCTTGCTTTGTCATTAGAGAAAAAATTCCTCAGCACTAGGCCCAAGGTAGAAGCTCTGTAACTTGATAAAAAGCTGGATAAGATGGGAACATATAAACACCGTTAAAAATGACACTTGCATTTTAACTAGACCAATTTAATATAAACCTATTTATTGAAGTTCCTTTTCAGAAAAGAATGTGCAATAAGCTGAAAATGAGGAACAATGAATTGTTATTAAGCTAAGATGGTGTAGACTTCAGAATTTGGTCTCCCAAGATTCTTCAAATAACAAGAACAGCATGTATTCTATTCGTTGTTATTTATTTATTTATTTCCATTTATATGGCCACCTACCTTAGACAAGTGGCTCTGGGTAGCTCAGAACAATTAAAACCAGCAGAAAATACATACAGTACAACATAAATATGCCATCTCGAACCAAGATTAAAAGCAATCACCATCAATACAACCACTTCATGGTCTCCAGTTTGATACCCCAACCCCATACCCAGGAGCAAATCCATATCTCCAGGGCTTTGTGAAAGGCCAACAGGGTTGGGGCCATTCTGATCTCTGAGAGATGTTGATGTATGGGGCAGGCAGTCTCATTTCCTGACTCCTACCAGATGACACTCTTTAAGGGATAAGACCTGTAACATGATTCTTCTGAGAAATCTAATAGGATGGAGGAGGAGGGAGAGACTTTAGATGAGATCAGTTTTCCTATTCTAAAACAGCTGGCTTTTATTATATTTGAGGCCTGTGTCCATGTGTTCACTGGACTTTCTGAGCAGGTTCAGTTAATTGCTGGACCAAACAGTCTATTTTTATCATTACACAAAAATCGGCATGATTTCAGATGTAATCTAAATAAACTTGTTTCAATACAGCTCATAGAGAACAAGTAGATCTTCCACCTGTTCGAGAGAATTTACTGTTCTGACCTATAAACTTCAAACTGGGATATTAATTCTATCTTTAGTGTTCATTCATCCTGGGTAACAGATGGAACAAATCTCTGTGTTTTGTATTATTTTAGCTGTCATGGCTTTCAAATATGAACAACACATTGTAATATGTACAGATATACACAAATGTTTAGGGAGGCTTATAAACCAATTTGCCCCTTAATTATTTTGCTAAGCTATTTTTCTATTTAAAGCTACAGTGGAAATATTGTAAAGAAATCTGTTGCATATTCTTTCCATCCTGTTTTTTCTTTTCTTTTTCTGGCTCTGAATTTGCTTCACCCTATGCTGAATACCTTTATGTCTTTCCCTATTTGATATCCTTTTACGCCTTTGTGGGGTTGGGGGTGGGGGCACTGTTCTTCGGTGGCTCTCTCCTACCTCGGCGGGCGTCGTAATCGGTGTTGGTAGGGGGCAGAGGTCGTCCCAAGGGCCACTTGTGGGGTCCCTCAGGGGGGTCTCCCTCTTATTTAACATCTACATGAAACCGCTGGGTGAGATCATCCATGGTTTTGGGGTGAGGTATCATCAATATGCGGATGATACTCAACTGTATATTTCCACCCCAAACCAGATCAGTGATGCCCTCTCGTGATGACTCGCTGTCTGGATGCGTGCGAATCTGGATGGACGGCAACATGCTTCACTCAACCCGGCCAAGACTGAGTGGTTGTACATACCGCATCCCGCTCCAGCTTAGAATGTCCATCGCTTGACCATAGGGGAGTGGTGTTGCCCCTGTGGACAGGGCGAGGAACCTGGGGTCCTCCTGGATGCACGGCCCGGTTGGAGGAGCAGGTGGGAGCCGTCGCCAGGGGCCTTTGCCCAGGTCCGGCTGGTTCGCCAGCTTCGCCGTTCCTGGACGGGATGCCCTGCGCACGCATCACTCATGCCCTTGTTACCTTGCGACTCGACTATTGCAACGCTCTCTATTTAGGACTGCCCTTGCATACCATCCGAGACTGCAGCTGGTGCAAAATGCGGCGGGCGGTGATGGGAGTTTCCGGTTCTCCCATGTTAGCCCCCTCCTGCCTGCATTGGTTGCGGTTGCTCTCGGTGAGATTCAAGGTTTTAACTTTAACATACAAAGTCCTACATGACATGGGTCCTTATTATTTAAGGGAGAGACTGCTGCCGACATCGAATACTAACCGCCTCTGTGCGAAGTCACAGACAGGGACTCCTTGGGGTCCCATCAGCCGGGCAATGCTGGCTGGCGGTCCCCCGACGACGTGCCTACTCTGTCGCGGTCCCTGAACTCTGGAACCAACTTCCCTGGGGCTCCGCTTGGCCCCTGACCTCCGCACCTTCCGCCATGACTTGAAGACCTGGTTATTTCACCAAGCCGGGCTGTGACCTATGGGTGGGATGTTTTAGATTTTGCGGCTTTTAATGTTTTGTATTAATTGGGACCATTAATTTAATTTTTTTTTAAATATTTATTGTGTTTGTTTTATTGTAAGCCGCCCCGAGTCTTCGGAGATGGGGCGGCATATAAGTCCCATTAATAAATAAATAAATAATTCAGGACAATTAGTAGATATTTTAATTAGGTTTTACTAAAGATATAAGACAGCCAAGCTGGTGTAGTAGTTAAGGCACCAGGCTAGAATCTGGGAGACCATGAATTTAGACATGCCTTAGAGATGAAGATAGCTGAGTGACCTTAGCTCAGTCAGTCTCTCTCAGCTCTAGGAAGAAGGCAATAGCAAACCACTTACCAAAATCTTCCCAAGAAAACAGGGCAGATTGTCCAGGCAGTCACCAGCAATAAGTATTGACTCCAAGGCATTATACACATACTTACATACATATAGTCAAATCGCAGGTCCAGGTACTGTCCTAAAGTAAATTTTAAAAGATGTGGAGATCATTGGCTGAAATAGAATTATATATCCCTTGATTGCTTGCAACAAAATCTATTGCCTTTGTTATTTGTGGTTGCTGGGTTTTTAATTATATCCTTCTCAACATGCCAGATGCTCCATCAAGGTTTAAGTCTCAGTTTCACAAGCATTCAGATTCTATTTGGCAAAATATGTATACACTTTAACAATAGCAATAGCACTTAGACTTATATACCACTTTATAGTACTTTACAGCCCTCTCTAAGTAGTTTTACAGAGTCAGCATATTGCCCCAGCAATCTGAATCCTCACTTTACCCACCTTGGAAGGATGGAAGGCTGACTCAGCCTTGAGCCTGGTGGGATTTGAACTGCCAAATTGCAGGCAGCTGATAATCAGCAGAAGTGACCTGCAGTACAGTACTCTAATCACTGCACCACCAAGATTCTTACCTATTTTATTTCAAATTATTTCCCCTAGTTTTGTCTACTACTCAGATAAAGCATTTCAACATATTCCTGCTAAAATGGCAGCTATTCAGAGAGACTTAATAAGTAATTCCAATTTGCTCATAAAACCCTTGGGATAAGTTTTCACCTTTCCTTTAAAGTATTGTCATAACTTTGCATTGCATTGTTCATTTGGTCTACTGCAGTTTACCCAGCATTACACTCTCCTGAAGGATTGCATCTTCAGTTCCCAGATTCACCCATACCTTGTGGTTTTTTTCGTAGGGTTCACTAGACCCAGACTTTGCAGCACCAACTGTCACACTTTTTGAAAGCCTGAGCTAAAATTTTATTTTATTAAATTTGAAAAACTAAATATCTTCATTGGGGTACATTTTTATTTTAATTGTCCATACAATTACTTGCTCGGCTTAATTTATATTTATATTTACTTTACTTTATAGAATTTAAATGTAAACAGATTGGTTGAATTTTTAACTTAGGTTTTTGTTTTTCTTTCTTTTTCTCATTCATCATATAAAAATTGTGACTTTGTAGATTGGATAAGTGTTAATTGATTCCCACAGTTTCTTCCATGTTCAGTTTGAATCTTAGTTGAAGATACAAAATGATGACCACTGCTGAGAATGGTAGGAACTCAAAACAAAATTGAAAATAGAACACTAATAACACAATATTGAAGTCTACCCATGATAAATAGCTGATTCCTTTTTCTTTTTCTCTAGTAAAAAAAAATGACATGAATTGGCCTCCCTGTGTTCCTTCTTTGCCTATAAATAGAATAGAGAAATTAGAGGTCCATTCTTCAAACCCTTTATTGATATTTTGAATAACAAGGTCTTCATTTCTTAATAAGAAATGGTAATGTTAGGAAATGGTAATGTTAGGAAGCTTCTTTATACTTGTGGAGTAATTAGCATGCAATTAATGAATCTTATGTATCCTTGTTTTATTATACAGTAGAGATCAAAAACCACTGAAGCAAATACGGAAAGATGTATAATAACTCCAATATGAAAGTGTAATTTGTAATTATGCTATTCATTCCTAAAGTGAATTGAGATGTTTATGTTCCATCAGTAACCTTAAGTCAGCATAGGAGAAATGTAAGATCTTGCATATTCTTCCTGCATCCAAGTACAGAATATCAAGAAGGCCATGCCCAGTAACTCAGTAAAATGTTAATTCAAATATAAACAAAAGCCAGTTTCTTATGCAGTAGTTCAGGAGTAAAACAAAGGACTCTAATTTAAAAAAGTTAGGCTTGAAGTCCAACAAATTGCCAAGTAATCATTATATGGAATGCATTGTTGTTGCTCTAAAATATTAGGATTCTTTGACTTTGCATCTGTTTACACATTTCTCCTGATGAATCACTGTAAATAACATGAATAGAAATTTTTCATAATTTAATATCATCCTCTGATATACAAATATTACCATGTGTTTGCTTCTTAGTGTTCACTCTGTGGAACATTCCTTCTTTTCCTTTGTCTTATATTCAGCTTTTCTGCTATACAACTTGTAAAAGACGATTATTGTTCTTCCATTTCGTTCCCAGTTTGGCTGTCTATGAACAAGGTAATATTGATCACATGACCATGGGGATACTGGAACAGTTGTTAGTGTTAAAAAGTCACTTTTTTCAGTGCTGTTGTAACTTTGAATGGTCACTAAATGAAGAGGCTCTTAGATTGGCTCTTAAATAATCAGATGCAGAATATAAACATGTACTAATTGCCATTTCTGGCATAGGTCTTCAGATCATAACTGCATTGGTAAGCCATGTGAAGTCCATAATTTATCTATTGCCAAGAGTGGCCTCTTGCTATTGCCTGAGTGATACAGTAATAACTATGCATTGGAATTTGGGGTTTGAAGCCATATGCTATATTAAAATATACCAGACAGCTTATAATTAGAGACAAATGGAAGAGAGGCATAATCCAATTTATCTGGTCATATTTATTGATGATGGTGATAATATTGAGGTTCGGAAGAGAGGCAGAGTTCTTACACAACAAATAGGAAGACTGCAATTCTAAATCTGCAGAAATTGGTTAGGGAGGGAGGGAGGGAGGGAGGGAGGCTAAATCTAAGTTCCCTTGGGACAAAAATCTGGTGGTTTATCATATGCAAGACATTTTGTAATACAGCTGTCCCAAATACTAATGACAGCTGTTTATAATTAATGTTGCCACTTGCAAACTTAGTTGTGTTTATTGGAGAGTGAAGGTATATGCTCAATAGCATATGGTAATAGATAAGTTTTAGTATGTTCCTGTTTAATTTTGCACTGGCGCTTGTTGATATCTGTGGTGTGACGTGATACAGGGTGCTAAAGTGCAACCAGAGAAGCCTTAGGCGATGCTGCAGCAGAGTTACAGGATGTGAAGCTACCCTTAGCTGTATCTGTCCTGCTTAATCTTGTTATGAAATTGTCTCATAAATATGCTAAACATGACTGGGTGGGGGGCAGGAAAAAAAAGAGGAGTAGAGCAGAGTTGCAGAATTATTTACAATTTAAATATTGCCACCCAAATGCATATTAAAATTAATGACTTCTAGCCAAAGCCAATGAATAAGAAATAATCCTTTTTTTAACAAAATGGGAGCAAAATATATCCTGAAGTCTTTAGGCTTGTATTAGTGATACTATACAAACTATGTGGTTTTATTGCTGGCTAAAATGCAGACATCTAGAGAAAATTGGCCTCATTAAAACCATTTTGCACAGAAACTACAGTATATGCAATCTTTTTTTATATACATAGCTGTACTTTGCATTCTCTTTTTTAATAATAATTTTATTAAAGATTATGATTACAACAGAAAAAAGGAACACAAATTGAAAAAACATTAAAAGATGAAAAAGAAAAGAAGATGCAGAAAATAAAGGGGAAAATGCAAAATAGAGAAATGGGGGAAATAAAAAGAAAAAGAAAATAAATCCATGAAGAAATGATTTTCCTCTTCATCACCAGTATAAACTATTTTATAACACCACTTTTTTAAAAAAACAACAAATGAACTCTTCTTTCCTCCTATTTTGTATCTGTAAGCAAATCCTTTAAGCCTTCTAATTTCAGTCCTGATCTCAGCAAAAGTCCACTAAGAGTTACCAAAGATTACAATGCAGTAGTCCTCAACTTACAACCATTCCTTTAGCAACTGTTCAAAGATGCAACGGCACTGAAAAGAAATGACTTATGACTGGACCTCACACTTTGAACTGTCACAGCATCAACGTGTGTTCAAAATTTGGGTGCTTGGCAACCAACAGATATTTGCAATGGTTGTAGGCTCCTATTTGGACCTTTAGTCTGTTTGTAACATTCTCAAATTAAAGTTTTAATCACCCTGTTGCTGTTTCCTAAAAAAATAAAGTTCTTAAACTAGTAGTTAAAACTTGTTTCACTGAGGATTGAAGGAAGCTCATCTGGAGCTGTGAAATCGGTCATCCCAAAGGATTCTAATAGCTAAAAAGCAGCTAACAAGCAATTTTGAAAAGTAGCACGGCTGATGTTACCTAGTTTGGTTAATGAAACATCTGCAAGAAACAACCAGGCTCAGAGACCACCAAGGACTCCTCATTTCAACCCTTTATTGGATTTTGAAAAGCGATTAGAAAAAAAAAAGAATGCAAACTTAGCGTCCTTTCAAATGCCCTGATTATATTTTTTTAAAAAAAGATGTGTGTCAGCCTTCAGACAAAAGGATAAGTCAGTGAAATAAATTTTGGTATGGTAGAAAGAAAGAAATCTATACTCCTTTATTATTTTATGCACAGATGAAAGTAAAACTAAATAGTTATATAGATATACATCTGCCTTACATATTTATTTGAGTTTGAATATCAATGGGATTAGCTATTGGAGACTATTCACGTTGACCAGTGGATGCTAATTTTTTTTCTGAGGATAGAAGAGACATTCAAAATATGCATATTCATTAAAGAGTCTTGGAGTGTTTGTCCAAAGAATATGCAGATTTGTTGAAATGTCCCTGAAGAATGTAAATTTTGCAATCACAATGCAAATAATCCCATCACACATTTTTAAAGGAACTGAGTTTTAAGATCTATCAAAATGGATTCCTCCATGGCATGGGGAACTGCACTGAATCAAATTAGCTAGCATCTGTCTTCCTCTAGTTTAAATCACACCATCCACTCATACAGTCAACTTGTTCATAAGAAGCGCATCTTTTTTAACATAAATCATTCAAAATCAGGAACCAACAAATCAAAGCTTTGAAGGACTGCTTTTCTTCAATAGTACTTTAAGTGAAGCACCTCTTCAAACATACTTTGTGAAGCAAGGCAGATTCCAGTTTCTAAAAAATAAAAAGAAGTTGCTGAGTTGCTTCCCTTTACAACACTTAAGGGGCTTTCTCTGGTACTTCCAACTTCTGGAAGTGCGAGAAAAGATCCCAAAGCAATATGAAACACCTCAGACCGAATACTTTTGCCTTCACTGTACAAAATATTCACTGAACAAATTGTGGTGGCCTCACATAGGCTTAGCAGCATGTAGATTTTAAAAGAGCTAACATGGTGGATGTTTATGTTCTAAAATCCTGCGTTGGATAACTGTACACCAGGAATAATGACATATGGGAAATAAGAATTCCATTTCTGGTTTCTGGAGGACATTACACTAACAACTCTATAGTTTAATGAGAGTTGCATATCATAATGGCATACAGGAAAAGTTACAAATGAAAACAAATATAAAGTGGTTCATATTCCACAAGGCCTGCTGGGATAATTAGATCTGAAATATAGTTGAGATATGCACAGGCTTACTGGTGCATGTAAACATGCCAACAGAAACAGAATATGCTAAGTTTTCTTAAATTATTCTTTTAAACTTAATCTATTTCCAACATGTGGAGAGGAGGAGATTAGAGTAGATTAGAGGAGAGGAGAAGAGAGGAGAGGAAAGTTGAAGAGAGGAAAGGAGAGAGGAAGAGGAGAGAGGAGTAGAAGAGGATAGAAGAGGGAGGGGAGAGGAGAGGAAATACACTTTTCTCTTTGCTTCCTTCCTTCTACTATGAACCTGAAATAAATTCTTTTTTACTTTTGATGTCCTTCTACCCCAGATTAGGTCATTATTACAGTTATTCTGTATGGGAAGAGAATATATTTGATTTTGAAAAAAAACAGCTTCATTCACAGAAGACCTTGACTGTGATGACTTCTGCTTTTGGAAACTGAAATAAATGAAACTAGTGAAAAACAATTTGCTATAGGAATGATAGCCCAAACTTTAGAATTTGATTTGGTTTGTGATAAAACACTCCAGTAATCTTTTCTTGAAAAGATACCAAAGGACAGAAAACCCCGAAGTGTTCAGTAAGTCATAAAATAGCAACAGACTCAAATGTGACAGATTATAAAAATGAAAGATTGTATGGTATGAAGAATCTGTTGCAGCTTGAATTCTGTGATATAATAAACTGGTGCTGAATATTTTACTATCCATTGGTACTATCAGTCACTGGTTTCATGTCTGTGAAATTCAAGTATGGAAAGTTGACACTGAAGTAGGAAGACAGGGGTTACTATATTTTATTCATTTATTTCTAAAAACATATGTTGACTTTAATAGTAAATGGATGGATCAGAAAGTCATTATAAACTACATTTTATTCACAGAGAATAAATGAAAACTAAATCTAGATATGTTAATTGTTAGATTTGCATGAAGAGTCAGACGCGGAGTGCTTCAGTGAAGAGTTTATTAGTGACTACAGCTCTAACAGACCCAATTTGGCTGGACTGCTGCTATTTGTAGCCAGCAGCCGCAGTTGCCAGCCAATCAGAGTGCAGGGTTTTCCGACTATTTAAACCAATCATTTCTGACATTTTACAAGAACACTTCAAACTTAAACAATGACATTCAAACCTGCATACATAACACCCTCCCCACTAGGTTCAGTCCATACTCAAACCCCAACCTATCTAATGTATTCTTTTAAATAGGTGGGGCTCTTAATGTACATTGAGACCTTCGTGGTTCAGAAGTTTTAACGCTTCACCCAGTGAGAGGGGAAATGTGTCTGTTGACATTTCCCTAGTTGGGCTTCCTGTGAAAGAAGACCCTGTTTGATTGTTAGAATCTGGTCTCTCCTCCCAACCGATCTCCAGCCCAATGTCAGCACCCAAGTCAGGTAGTGATGTGCAATCTTCCACTTGTAAGGATGGATTTTGGCATTGTGACAGGTTTTGGGATGGTGCCTGTCGTAATGGCTCATTACACATGGGGTTGATTCTTGTTTGCTGATTATCCTCATGTTCCTCCCTCCCCCTAGAAAAGCATTAGGTATAGAACTAGAGAGGAACAACCGATGTTCCTGAGGTAATCTGGATCTAAGCTGATCAATGTGCCTGCTCCAGAGGACATCCATGCTGATGCACTGAGTCAAAGCCCACAAGGAGACTGTGAACCTTGAAACACACACCTTTTTCCTGAAACTCACCCAAGGTTCTTAGCATAAACAGAAATTGCCAGAGAGACTGCCAAACACAGGAAGGCTCCTGGGTTGTAGGCTGGATTAAGAAGTTGACCTTTCAAGATCACTCCCACCTCAAGCCCAACCTTTTAAACCAGGCAACTGAATTATCTGGTATTAAGAGGATGTATTTTGTGAAAACAGGGTGGTTATTCCTGCAAAACTGCAAAGAGAGGTTTTGGAAATAGAGGGTCATCCTGGTATTGTAGGATGAAGGGATTGGCCAGGAGTTATGTATGGTGGCCAGGTATTGACAAATGGATTGAACACTGGGTTGCATCTTGTCCCAACAGGAAGAAGTCAGGCACACCTCTCGCCCCAAACGGAATGGGAATGTCCTAGGGGCCCATGGTCTAGATTCACATTGATTTAGGGCCCTACCAGAGGGCATACACCTTTCTTATTATAGTAGATGCATATTCCAAATGGCTAGAGGTACTTCCCATGGCATCCACCACAACTGATGCTGTCATCAAGCAGCTCAGAAAACTTTTTTGTAACCCCAGGGTTACCTGATGTTCTTGGTTCTGACAATGGCCCCAATTTACATCCAACCCTTTGAATTCTATTTAGCTCAACAGGGTATCAGACATGCCCTTACTGCCTAGGCACCCTTCGGCTAACGGCCGGCTGAACGCATGGTACATTACCAAGGAGAAGCTTCAGGCATAACCATCCTGGGACATCACTGAGAAAAGTTGAAAACTTCTTAGTGTTCAGCATTGAAGACCAACCCACTAATAATCCATCCAAGCAGAGTTGTTGATGGGTAGAAAAATTAGGTCTTCCTTGACTGCCTTCATCACCCATCACTCCAGCACTACTTAGATTCCACTTCAAAGTTCACAAAAAAGTGTGATTCTGTTTCAAAGAACCTCATAGGTGAACCTTTGTGGATTCCTGCTGAGATAACCTGATCACAGGCCCTTGTCCAGGCTTGTGCAAACAGAGGATGGACTCCTCTGGAGCAGGCACATTGATCAACTTAGATCCAGGTTCTCTCAGGAACATTGCACTTCTCTCTAGTTCTCTCACCTGATGTCAATTCTAGGGGAAGGGAGGAACAGGAGGAAAATCAGCAAGCAAGAATCAACCCCATGTGTAACGAGCCATTGACAGGAATCATCCCAAACCTGTCACAATGCCAAAATCCATCCTTAGAAGTGGAAGATTGCACATCACTTCCTGATTTGGGTGCTGACATTGGAATGGAGATGGGTTGGGAGGAGAGACCAGATTCTAACAGTCAAACAGGGTCTTCTTTCACAGGAAGTCCCAATGGGGAAATGTCAGCAGACACATTTCCTCTCTCGCTGGATGAAAATGTTAAAACTTCTGAACCACTAAGGTCTCAACGCATTAATGCAAGCCCCCACCTATTTGGAATACATTGATAGGTTTTGTAACAAACAATATAGGGGTGTCGGGAAAATGCAAGATTAGCCAGGCACCCAGCTGCAAGCTGGCTATAAGAAGCAGCTGTAGCCCAGCCAAGTCGGGTCCATTCTAGCTGTAGTCACTTAATAAACTCTTCACTGAAGCTCTTCAGGCCTGACTCTTCATGCAAACTTAACAGTAAGAAAGACTCTTCCGCTTGTTGGAAATGTCGGCGAGATCATTTCCAAATACATTTGAAACAATCTGCATACGAGTCCCAGTCTTCTGCCATTGGATCAAACAGGGCTGGGGGGTGTTCAGCACAGCCATCTCTCTCAGCTTCTTTTCGCGTTGTCTTCTCTTCGGGAAGGATCCCACCTTCGTCGCCAGTGTTATATTTGCATGAAGAGTCAGACGCAGAGTGCTTCAGTGAAGAGTTTATTAGTGACTACAGCTCTTAACAGACCCGATTTGGCTGGCTGCTGCTACTTATAGCCAGCAGCCGCAGTTGCCAGCCAATCAGAGTGCAGGGTTTTCCCACACTATTTAAACCAATCATTTCTGACATTTTACAAGAACACTTCAAACTTAACCAATGACATTCAAACCTGCATACATAACATTAATGCCATACCCTTTCAAGACAAAAATGGTGGGCTAGGAAAAAATGTAGAACTGATTATGCTTATTTTGTCCAGATTTTCTTTTCTGACATAAATCTGAAGTCCCAACAGAATCTTCTGCAGGAGATTTACTGATACAGCGGTTAATTCAGAAACTACTCAAATTACAGCTTAACCAGAGAAGGCTTTCATTTCCTGTATCTTATGATGGTGGTGTTCTTTATCTGTTTAAAAAGGAACATGGATTGGCCACCTAAATCAACCCACTGCTTTATTTGACACATAAGCATGGCCCTTGAATTGGTCCAGCTCCAAATTTTAATTGGTGCTGGCAGCCCAATCCTAGTGATCTTTTCAAGTTCCAATAATTTTATCCTGGCCACTTGGATTCCTAAATAGAAGTGTCATTGTAGCCTAAAGCCTCTTCCATGGTTCTAAAGTACTTGGGAATCCACACAAGTAAAGCAAGTCCATCTTCAGTCTTTGATGTCTTTGATGGAAGTCTTCGGTGATGACAGCAATGATATAAAATGGGCATAATGAAGACTATAACACCACTCTGTTTACCCTCATTGTTGATTTGCAGATGAACATCTAACAGGACTATAATAATTATACTGAACATATTATTTGTCTGTCTCTGCAACATAATATCATATCTGTTAACTGTGGAAGAAAACTGACAAAGATAGCAAAACTATCTGCTAAACATTGCAAATTCCCGCTGGTCTGCTATAAATGTACTCCATCAACAACACTATTGCTATGTTTTTTCATAGCTAAACATTTCCAAATTATTCATATATCAACCGTTAGAATATTCAATTTTTTTAATAATTAAAAAAATCCCTGAATGCAATTAAAGTTGAGAATCAATTGTTCTAGAAAAGTAAGCAGCTAAAAGTAATAAATAGAAAAGACTTTGAGTTACTAACAGCTGTGCAGGAAAATGCATAGAGGGTGATTTGATCATTGAGATTTAGATGTTACAACATGAAATAGGAAGCAAAAAGAGCTTGTGTGTTGTGAGGAAAGGAAGCTGGGATAAACCACTGAGCCAACCTGAAACACTTCCCGTCCCCATTTTCCCACCCAAAATTCAGTACAGCTCATGCTTTTTCCCCAAAAGAAAGCCCCCCCCCAAAAAAAAGATGGAGAGGAGATCTTCTTCTTCCTCGGGTCATTGAACACCACTTTGCACAGTCAGCTGCATCTCCAGGGTGCAGCCCACAGCTTGCATATATTTGTTGATGTTTTGCCATCTCTGTTTTGGATGTTCACAGGTCGCTGGCCATTGACTTCTTGTTGGTAGGCGGTCTTGGCAAAGGTAGAAGGTGCTGATGTCAGGACATGTCCATACCAATGAATGCAGCCTCTCTATAGTTGGTGCCACACCAAAATGTTGTTGAGTGGTGTCATTTGTGATGTGGTCAAGAAGGGAGATGCCTGATATCCAATGGAGCATTTTCATTTCCATGGCATGGAGATAGCTTTCAGTCCCTGTTGTTGCTGTCCAGCATTCAGTGCCATACAGTGCAATAGGGTGGATAGTTGTCTTGTAAATCTTAGATTTAAGACAGGTTGGCATTCCTCTGTCACATAACACACCAGTGAGTTCTCAAAGAAACTTGAGAGAGATGGAATCATTCACAGTTCACTCACAAGCATCCATGGCAGCATTGCAGCTATGTGGCAAATTGAGACACACCATGCCATTTTTAGATTCATCTCTACATCCATACCTCACCAAGCCTTTGTCACCTTTGAAAAGTGATAAATATTATAGCCGGGCAAAAGGGCTGTCGGTCAACCACAACTTACAATAAGCAGCATATACTGCTGGGATTCCTACTTTGAGCTTGGCTTGAGAGCCCAGCTGGAGTACTCAAAAGTAACATTGCTTAAGAGCTGAACTTGGAGCTAGGCCTGGAGGAGAGCTTGGAGCTTAGCCTGGAACATGGCAGCAACCCAAAAAGGAGAAACTACATTTCCAATTAGTAAAATAGTTTTGGAAGTATATTTTGGATTATATGCCATTTTACAGACTTTGATGTATTGATGTGGCTATATCAATTTGAAAGGCTTAAGAAAATGGAGTTAATCCAGAGCAACATCCTACTGTTAGGAAAGATTTATACCATAATAAAGTCTGCTCTGCTATAGTGTGTCCAATCCTTGGAAAACAAAGAACTCTCACATGTGTGTGGTTGTACATGTGTTTTGTGGAGATGTGAAGATGTGAAGATGAACCATAAGACTTCTCTGCTTAAATCCAAAGGCAGGTAAAAATAACCTTCAAATTCTTTGAAATGTAAAATACTGTATGTTCATATAGAATATGTGTCTAGAGACAGAGAAAGGTCAGCAGAAAGAAGACTTATATCATTGCTACCTTATGCCAGGTTTTTTTAATGCATATCTTTTGTGATATGGGCAGAACCAATGTTTTGCTGAGATTCTGTTTTCTTGTTGGTTTTACCATTCTCCCTCAAGTTCACTTTAAAAAAGTAGTAAATCTTCATGACTGACGTGTTGGCCTTTTGCTTCAGTTAAAAAAGAGTCAAGATGAAAGTATATGAAAGTGCTCTGTTTTTCATTGTATAACTGTCTCCTCAGAAACCTGCTGATTCCTGATCTTCCCACATTTGACTTAAATTCCATTTTGATGGAACTCTTTTGATATCTTTGTTCTTATCAAGAAGAGGATCAGCCAGGGAGGCTGTAAAACAAGAAAAAGATAGGCAGAGGCAAAAACATAGTAAGTTCTACTAGATTGAAAGTATTGCCCTTCCTATAAGCTTATCCAAAATAAATTCTAAAGCACTGCAAAGGGGAAAATGAGAACAAAACTGTTTTGATAGAGAAGAAATTGGAGACAGATTTCAGCACAGAAATTAGTAGAGACAGACGACCCTCTTTGCCTGCATTTCTCTTTAACAACAGTTAACACTATTTACTGGTAGATAAAG
>SOZL01000936.1:26714-64615 GCA_009733165.1 Naja naja | reverse complement strand
TTTATTAGTCGAAAGGACATTGGGGGATCATCTGGGAGGAGCTCTGCAGTCTGGGTGTGTGTTAGCAGTTGGCTGGGAAGAGCTACTAGTGGTTGACTAGTTTCTCTCTCTCTCCTCCTTCTCCTTCTCACTTTCCCTCTCCCTCTCTCTTCTCCTTCTCCTCCCTCTCCCCCTCTCTTTCTTCTCCTCCTCCCTCTCCTTCTTCTCTCCCTCCCTCCCCCCCTCTCTTTCTCTGGCAGCTCCAACCCTGGCGGGAAATCAGCCCTGGGAGACCCCAGCCTTATTACCTGGACAAGGGGCCATGTTGCAAGTCTCCGACTGGTATCGTAACCCCTTGCAGTGCAGCTCAGCGTCGGGGTGCCGGGCCCCCCGTTGGCGCAGGCGGAAACTTCCACCGCAGGGTGCCTGGCAGGGGCTCCAGGCCCCCCACTCGCTCCACAGGCAGAAATCTGGAAGAGACCCATAAGGCTGAGCCCTCCGCAACCCGGGGGGGGAGCCCAATCCCAATTCTCCCCGCAGAGCCCGAATCTTGGCTCACCTTGACAGGCGCCAGTTTCCTCAACGCAGAGCTGTTGTTGCTCCAACTCAGCAGTGCAAACGCTGTCCGGACCACTCCAGATTTGTCCGGTCTGCGGGTCGAGGCAGAACCGGTAGCGGTGCTGAAGGGAGACCTGGACTGGCGGGGAAGGCCAGGAGGCCTTGGTCTGGGCCAATAGGGCAGGGTGGGCCTGGGGCCCGAGGGCAGCCAGTGGCACACAGTCGGAGCAGGCTGTCCATGGCGACCAGCCACTCAGTGGAAGCAGCCCTGAGTAGGAGAAGAGAGAGGGAGGGAGGTGTGGGATTCAATTTTTTTTACTACCGGTTCTGTGGGTGTGGCTAGGGGGCGTGGCTAGTGGGTGTGGCCATGAGGCTAGGGGGCATGGCTTTTTTTTTTTTGCAGCACCCCTCCCATTTTTGGGCCTTCTGGGCCTCAGGGAAGCCTTCTGCGGGGGGTGGGTTGCTCCCAGAAGGCTTCCCTGGGGCTCAGGAAGGGAGAAAACTAAGCCTGGGGGGGTCCTCCCTGGCCAGGAACAGTCTACCTGAAGCAGCCATTTTTTCCCGGCCAAGCAGCGGGCACTTACCTTGGCAATCCTGGCTGCTGCATTGCAGCTCTCCCGCCCGGCACACACTGTGGAGAGAAAAATTAGGTGCGGGTGAGCAGGGGGTTGGACTAGATGATCACCAAGATCCCTTCCCACTCTCTCATTCTATGATTGTTTAAGAGTGGGTCACCTGCTTGAACAGGGGGTTGGACCAGATGACCTCCCACTTTATTTATTTATTATTGGGACTTGTATGCCGCCCATCTCCGAAGACTTCGGCTCACAACTAAGAAACAACAGCAATAAATAATTAAAAAGAGATTAAACCCGATTACAAGCCCAAACAGATTTAAAATACATTAAAAATATAAAACCACCACCCCCCCAGGAAAGAAAAGGTCACAGCCAGTTGGTCAAACAACCAGGTCTTCAAATCATGGCGGAAGGTGCAGAGGTCAGGGGCCAGGCGGAGCTCCAAGGGAAGTTGGTTCCAGAGGTCAGGGGGCGACAGAATAGGCTCGTCATCGGGGACCGCCAGCGGCATTGGCCGCCGGCGGACAGGAGTCCTTGCCTGTGTGCTCGCACAGGGCGGTTGGCATTCAATGTCGGCAGGAGTCGCTCCCTTAAATATTGAGGACCCATGTCGTGAAGGACTTTGTATGTTAAAACTAAAACCTTGAATCTCACCTGGAGCGCAACCGGCAACCAATGCAGGCAGCACAGGAGGGGTAACATGGGAGAATCGGGAATCTCCCATCACCACCCGCGCGCGCCGCATTCTGCACCAGCTGCAGTCTCCGGATGGTATGCAAGGGCAGTCCTAAATAGAGAATTGCAGTAGTCAGTCTAGAGGTAACAAGGGCATGAGTGACTGTCGCAGGGCATCGGTCCAGGAATGGGCATAGTTGGAACAACAAGGCGGCTGGGCAAAGCCCCCTGGCAGCGGCCCCACCTGCTCCTCCAGCGGGCCGAACATCCAGGAGGACCCCCAAATTCCGTGCCCTATCCACAGGGGGCAACACCACTCCCCTATGGCCAAAGATGGACATTCCTGACTGGGCGAGATGCCGGTATGCACAACCACTCAGTCTTGGCGGGTTGAGTCGAAGCATGTTCCCGCTCATCCAGATCCGTGCATCCAAGCACTGGGTCATCAGGAGAGGGCATCACTGATTTGGTTCGGGGTGGAGATGTACAGCTGGGTGTCATCTGCGTACTGGTGGTAACTCACCCCGAAACCACGGATGATCTCACCCAGCGGCTTCATATAGATGTTAAATAGCAGGGGGAAGAACTGACCCTGAGGGACCCCACACGAGAGCACCCTCGGGGTCGACCAGTTCCCTTCCGATTCTGTGAATCTGACTCAGAGGAGGAAGCTGAGCAGTGGACAGGGAATGGGGAATGTGTCTCCATTGACTGAGCTAGAAACTGGGGGAAGGAGCCAAGTGTGGCTGGGCAGAGCAGGGAAGAGGTAGAACAAGGGAGACAGGGTTCAGAGGGAAGACCCCAGGCCTACCCTCCCCCATCTTCATCCTAGGGCACACAGGGAGGAACAGAGAAGGGAGCAACGTGGGTTATGTGGCTTACGGGGGGGGGAGGAAAGGGCCCTGATTCCCTTCATTAGCCGCAGCTGGGAAGACAGTGTATATCAAAAAATGGGAAGCTGCACACAGCAAGTTGTCGGCTGCAAATTGTGCATTGATCTGGTCTTGCCGTGGTGTCTCTGACTTCCCAGTATCTTTCCCAAGGGTGTGAGTCTTTGCCGTGCTTTTCAAGCCTGCAATGCCTAGCTAATTACTTCTGTTTGGTTCCCCCCCACCAAACTATAAGTTCCAGTTTGCGTTGACCTTGTTTTGGACTGAATTTTCTGAGATTTCTTTATCCTCACAATCCCCCCCTTTTTCACTTTGAGGCAACGTTCCCTGAAGCAAAAGGCCACCACTCCGCCATCCCAGATGGAAAACCCAAGACTCACCATTTCTTGCAGCCAATTGGAACGGCGTCTCCGGCAGCCATGAAGACAGGGGCCCCTGCCGGGTGGGGGTGGAGGCAAGCACACTGCGCGGGTGGCACGCACGACCCCCTCTGCTCCAACAGACCCTTTGAGGGGACACACAGAGGGTCCTTGGCTGTGACCCCTGACACTCCTCCCTTGCTTCCTTCCTTCCTCCTTCTTTCCTTCCTTCCTCTCTGTTCTTCCCTTCCTCCTTCCCTCTCTGTTCTTCCTTCTGTTCTTTCCTTTCCTTTCCTCCTTCCTTTCCTTCCCTTCCATCCTTCCTTCCTTCCTTCCTTCCTTCCTTCTTGTCTCTTCTTCCTCCATTTCTTTTCCTTTCCTTCCATCCTTCCTTGTTTCCCTCCTTTTCCTTCCTTGTTTCCTTCTTTCCTGTTCTTCCTTTGTTCTTCCTTCTTCTCTGTTCTTCCTTCCTTCCTTCCTCTGTTCTTCCATCCTTTTCTATCCTTCCATCCTTTCCTTCCTTGCTTTCTCCCTCTCTGTTCTTCCTTCTGTTCTTTCCTTTCCTTTCCTTTCCTTTCCTTTCCTTTCCTTCCCTTCCCTTCCCTTCCCTTCCCTTCCATCCCTTCCATCCTTCCTTCCTTCCTTTCTTCCTTCCTTCCTTCCTTCTTCTCTCTTCTTCCATCCTTCACTTCCCTTTCTTTCCTTTCTTTCCACCCTTCCTTGTTTCCCTCCTTCTCCTTCATTTTTTCCTTTGTTCCCCTCTGTTCTTCCATTGTTCTTTCTTCCTCTCACTTCCTTCCTTCCTTCCTCCTCTCCTTCCTTTCTCCTCCTCTCTTCCTTCCTTCCTCCTGGGTGAAGCAATAAGACAATGAGGGAGATCCTGGCACAGCTGATCATCGGCACAGCTGATGGTGGGAGGAAAAATAACAAGGAGTGACTGGGCTGGAGAGAATGCAGTCAGTGATATCAGGTGTGCGTGATAAGGACTGATTGGGCAGGGAGGGGAGGGGTGGGCAGAGAGGGGCGGGGCCAGCCAGGGGCATGATTTTCCAGTTCTCCAAATGGCACAGAATCATAACAACCGGTTCTATCGAACTGGTCCGAACTGGTAGAATCTCACCCCTGCAGAAATCCTCTGTCGGCCACCATCAGCCAGCCCTCCCAGCCAGTTGTGGCTCATAGTTCCACGGGTTCATCACTCCGGCGCTCACCTGTGGGCAGTAACAACCAGGTAAGCAGTGTGGAATGTCCTTGCACAACTCTGGGTGCTTCAGGGTGGAACAGTGGCTGTCGCAGGGGGAGCCACATGCCCGGAACTCAAAGGGGGGCTCACAGCTGGACTCTGGAAAAAAAGGCACAGGAAGAAGTCAGCTCAAACCTTTGATGGGCAGCCCTGAGGAGCGCTGCTGTCTGGAACCAGGCGACACCTGATGAGGAGAAAAGTTCTAGTGGGTAAGGTACCGGGCTAGAAACCAGACGACGGTGAGTTTTAGTTCTGCCTTGGGTACAAAAGGCAGTTGGGTGACTTTGGGCCAATCACCAGCAGGCTGTGAGTTCTAGTCCTGTCTTAGGCATGAAAACCGGCTGGGTGACTTTGGGCAAATCACTAGGAGACTGGGAGTTTTAGTCCTTCCTTAGGCATGAAAGCTAGCTGGGTGACTTTGGGCCACTTTCTCCCCTTAAGTCCAACCCACCTGACAGGGTTGTCATTGTGGGGGAAATACCAGCAAAGACCATTAGGTACATTTGCTACCTTAAACCAAGTATAAATTGTGATCAAGATGGGATCAAAATGAAATAAATATTTAATAAGCAAGGGGGCGGTTGACGATGATGAGAAGTTATGAGAAGACCAGAAAGTTGCCCGTTGGACAACAAAACTGCCCGCCAATTGCGGGCTGAGGAGGTTGTTGTTGGTGTGGCCTCACCTGAACACTGGGAATAATTGCACATCCGGAATTGCCCGTCCAGTCCCAGGCACGGCTCCCGGTCAGTTTCCCAGCCTTGTTGGTTCCTGTAGCGCTGCTGAACCAGGAAGCTGCACGAGCAGTGAGACCAGGGGGTCCAAGGACTCCAGGGACAATCTGGAGAGGGAGACAGGACAGGGACAATTGGCACCCAGCCAGGTGGAAGAAGCCACTGCTTCGCTCTCTGGTTTGAAGAGTGTAGAACAGAGGTGTATCCAACTTTGTGTCAACTCGTAAAGCATTCCTATGCCTGTTTTCAAGTTGCCATAAGCAGGAGGGGGGAACCTGAAGGAGCAGTATGGCAATTAAAACCAAAAGTACATTCCACTCTTATCTTACAACAATTGTAGCCTAGGCTACCAGATCTTCTGCCTGTGAAAATCCTAATTGGAGAATCTGATGGATGACACCCAGCCTGTGAACATGCTTTGTTGGAGAATCTGATTTATGACACATCCAGGGGGAGGGGGGAAACAGGATCATAGGTGAGAGTAAATTATGTGTCTCAGAGTTAGCTTCATATGGCTCCATGCTGATATGTTGCTCCTAATAAATCTTTTGAAGTTGGGCTGGAGGCTCATGAGTGAATTAGGGCAATCGCCGGAACCCCGACACGTTGGCAAGGTTAAGACTTGTGGATTTCAACTCCCAGAAATCCACAGTCCCCATCATCCATGACCAGTAGGAATGGTGACAGGACAGCCTGCTGGACTGAGGGATCCGTGGCATCACAATGGGGCGGTGGTGTGAGCTGGAAACTCCAGGGAAGATGGAGAGCCAGTGGGCCTTTGGGTGGAGATGGTCGGGCACCATAGCGCACGATTAGAATTATGACCTCATCATGCCAAAAAAGGAGTCTTAGAGGACACCCCTTGTAGGTAGTTGCACCCCATCCCAAATCCCAAGGGATGCTTCTTCCCTACCTTTGCAGGTCTGCACGTAACAAGGCTCCGTCTCCTGGGGAGGGCTGCGCTGGGTGCAAGGACCTCCTTCAGCACCCACCGAAGCCATCGGGCAAACACAGCTCCTGGTACGCAAGGTCAGTCCCGTGCCACAGGACTGCGAGCATGGGCTCCACGCTGACCAGGGACACAGCTCGTCTTCTGCGTGGAAATGAAGAGAGGTACCAAAAGAGCAGAATGGGAGAACTCACCGTGTGGCCAACTCACTGTGGAACAACTTGTCACAGCCAATGCACCACGGCCAGGGGTGGGCCGTTGAAGGTTGGCAGGAATTTGGGAGAACCCCCTAGCTAAGATTCTGTACAGTTCGGAGAACCCCCAAATCCCCACTCCTGGCTGGACCCGCCTCTTCCTCCTCCTCCTCCTCCTCCTCCTCCTTCTCTACCTCTTCCTCTTCCTAAAAAGTATAAAAGTAACTGAATAAAATGATGGATACAGTGTTGAATTGTCCCGTGACTGGCTGTGGTGGGTTGGCCATAGTGAGTTGTCCTAGATTAGTTGGCAACCCGTGGCTCAGGAGCCGCATGTGGCTCTTTCATCCCTCTGCTGTGGCTCCCTGTCACAGTCGGTAACAGGAAAAAAGGATGCTGGGCTAGGAGGTTAGGACCTTTGTGGCTCTTTGAATGTTTAAGGCTGCTGACCCCTGTCCTAGACCCATGATGGTGAACCTATGGCACGCCTGCCACAGGTGGCACGCAGACCCTTTTGTGCGGGCATGTGAGCCCCAGACAAACTTACCTGCACTGCACATGTGCACGCCTCCCAGCTGATTTTTGGCCCATTTGAGGCCTTTTTTGGCTTCCCAGAGGCTTGAGGAAAGCCTCTGCAGCCTTGGGAGGCCGAAAAACAGGCCCATTTCATCACTTCTGGTATTTCTGGAAATACCAGAAGTGACAAAACGGGCCCATATTTCAGCCTCCAAAGACTGCAGAGGCTTCCCTCAAGCCTCTGGGAGGCCAAAGAAGGCCTCAAACAGGCCAAAAATCAGCTGGGAGACACATGCATGCACAATGCAGGTAAGGAGGTGGTGGTGGGGATTGTGCGTGCATGCACAGGGGGCATGGGGGGACCGTGTGCATTGCCCTCTGGATGCTGGTGCATAAGTGCTCATGCGCACGCGTGTGTGCACAATTTTTGGCACAGGAGCCCAAAAAGGTTAGCCACCACTGTCCTAGACCAACAAAGGAGATGCTGGCCATTATGCACCATTGGTCATTGACTCCCCCCGCACGTTGCAGGATTTATATCACCTCGAGATGTACCTTCGGATACAGAGAATGAAATGGAGTGGTTTTTAAAGTAGTATACTTATTGAGCGATGCTATCTTAAATACTCCTGAGAATATGCAACTGCCCATCCAGGACGCCTCAAAGAGCCCTTGTGGTGCCCTTACCTGGGCAGGCTTGGGTGGAGCAATTCTGGCTCTGGGTGTCGGGCCCCACACAGGGCAAGCCATGGTTGCGTGGTGGCGGGTTGATGCAGGCGCGAGTTCGGATCTGGAGACTGCCACCGCAGGTCGCCGGACAGTCGGACCAGGGGGACCACGGGGTCCATCCACCGTGCACTGCCAGGAGGAAAGGAGAGAGGGAAGGAAGGAAGGAAGGTAGGAAAGGAAGGATATATGAATAGGGAGCAGGAGATGAGAGGAGACCTACCTGTTTGACTACTCGGAAAGTAAACTCACCTACACAGGTGATGTCCAGGCAGTAAATGCCTTCCGGGGTGCAAATGCTGGAGGAGACAGAGAGAAAGGTACCGTGAATTCGTTGTGGAGCATCTTCCTATAGCTGCAGCCATGTCTGGAGACACTACCACCCCCCAGCTGGGTATCCCTGCATGCAATGCCCTCCCATCTAGGTTGGGGGTCCCAAACTCCTGGTCCACATCGGTCCATGACATACCAGAAACTGGTCCATGCAAGCGAGCAAAGTCCCATCTGTGGGATGCAGGCAGGACACAAAATCATGACCCCCCGATCCTTGGAGAAACCACAGAACCAGTCCCCGGTCCCCAATCAGTGGCAAAACCACAGAACCGGTCCCCAATCAGTGGCAAAACCACGGAACCATCCCAGGCAGGACACAAAACCACACATCCAATCCATGGAAAAACTACACACCTTGATCCGTGGAAAAACCCACAGAACTGGTCCCCGATCAGTGAAAAAACCATGGAATTGGTCCCCGATCCATGGAAAAGCCACAGAACCAGTCCCTGATCCATGGAAAAACCAAAAAACTGGTCCCCGATCCATGGAAAAACCACAGAACTGGTCCCCGATCCATGGAAAAACCACAGAACTGGTCCCCGATCCATGGAAAAACCATGGAACTGGTCCCTGGTCCATGGAAAAAACCACAGAAACCGGTCCCTGATCAGTGGAAAAACTACAGAACTGGTCCCCGATCCATGGAAAAACCACAGAACTGGTCCCCGATCCATGGAAAAACCACAGAACTGGTCCCCGATCCATGGAAAAACCACAGAACTGGTCCCCGATCAGTGGAAAAACCATGGAACTGGTCCCCGGTCCATGGAAAAAACCACAGAAACGGTCCCTGATCAGTGGAAAAACCACAGAACTGGTCCCGATCCATGGAAAACCACAGAACTGGTCCCGATCCGTGGAAAACCGCGGAACTGGTCCCCGATCCATGGAAAAACCACAGAACTGGTCCCCGATCCATGGAAAAACCACAGAACTGGTCCCCGATCCATGGAAAAACCACGGAACTGGTCCCGATCCATGGAAAAACCACAGAACTGGTCCCGATCCATGGAAAAACCACAGAACTGGTCCTCAATCAGTGGAAAAACCATGGAACTGGTCCCTGGTCCATGCAAAAAACCACAGAAACCGGTCCCTGATCAGTGGAAAAACCACAGAACTGGTCCCCGATCCATGGAAAAACCACAGAACTGGTCCCGATCCATGGAAAACCCGGGAACTGGTCCCGATCCATGGAAAAACCGGAACTGGTCCCGATCCATGGAAAAACCACGGAACTGGTCCCCGATCCATGGAAAAACCACGGAACTGGTCCCCGATCCATGGAAAAACCACAGAACTGGTCCCCGATCCATGGAAAACCACAGAACTGGTCCCGATCCATGGAAAAACCACGGAACTGGTCCCGATCCATGGAAAACCACGGAACTGGTCCCGATCCATGGAAAAACCACGGAACTGGTCCCGATCCATGGAAAAACCACAGAACTGGTCCCCGATCCATGGAAAAACCACAGAACTGGTCCCCGATCCATGGAAAAACCACAGAACTGGTCCCGATCCATGGAAAACCACAGAACTGGTCCCGATCCATGGAAAAACCACGGAACTGGTCCCTGAACCATGGAAAAGCCACAGAACCAGTCCCCGATCCATGGAAAAACCACAGAACTGGTCCCCGATCAGTGAAAAAACCATGGAACCACTCCCCGATCCATGGAAAAACCACAGAACTGGTCCCCGATCCATGGAAAAACCACGGAACTGGTCCCTGATCCATGGAAAAGCCACGGAACCAGTCCCTGATCCATGGAAAAGCCACAGAACCAGTCCCCGATCCATGGAAAAACCATAGAACTGGTCCCCAATCCATGGAAAAACCACGGAACCAGTCTCTGACCTAGGAGATGTCTACTCAACTTCCCACGGAGAACAAAGGATGGAGGGAGGGACACTCACCACTGCTGGCACTCCCCCAGGAGCCAGGTGCTGCCCAGACTGGTCTCGCGGCCCTCATGCAGGCACAGAGGGGGGCAGGGTTCCAAGGCACAGGGGTGGGTCTGCACCTGCTCCTTCAGGCAATCGAGGGCCCAGGAGCCAGAGGTGGGAGTCCTGTGCGGGCCGGAAGGTTGCAAACCATCTTTGAAGCTCTCCTTGAAAGTCCCACACCACAGCTGCTGGCTCAGCCCGGTTCTCCCACTGTGGGATGACCCGGGGCATTGCACAGACATGAGCAGCTGGAAGTTCAAACCTGCCCTTTATTGCTCCAAATTTCCCCAAACACTGGGGAATTTTTTTCAAAATAAAAAACCTAATATTTACATTACATGGTATGTGGTGAGTTAATTTTGTGAGTTTGCTTGCTAGCAAATTTTGTGAGTATGCTTGCTAGTGAATTTGATGGGACAGACTCAGGAAGCCAATGGCAGAAAGGTAGATCTCGGAGTGAATCTGTGATTCTGCGAGCAACTCCATCCGCCTGCCTGCTTTGCCTGATTTTGAGTCAAAGTTGCTCTTTTTTTAATTAAAAAAAAATCAATATCTACATAGCCATGCCCAGCCAGTCACATGACCACCAAGCAATGGCCAGTCAGCAAGCCACACCCATCCAGTCACATGATCACCAAGCCACACCCACAAATTAGGCCACACCCACTGAACCGGTTGTTAAGGAATTTGAATCCCACCCCTTGTTCCAGCTCATCTTCCCCCGCAGATTCAGGCTCCGACTGGAGCATGACACACTGCCTCTGCAGTCCCACCTATGAGAGCACCCCCTATAGTTTCCCATCCACCCTCTATCTAGGGTCTTTGGGGTTCATCCTTTTCTTCCTCCCCAAAAAGGTTTCAGCACTCAGCTTCACCTCCCCATGACAATTCTCAGTGTCATGCCCCTGGTGGAGACTGACTCTGAGGGACAGGAGGAACAGCCAACAGGGAGTGGGAGTGTGGCTCTCCGGAGGTTGTGGAGGAGGCTGGGGAAGGGCAGAGGCCGGCTGGGCAGTCAGAAGAGGACCCAGGCCCATCCCCTAACCATCCTAGGGCAGGCAGGGAGGAGAGGATAAGGGAGAGACGTAGTCTTCTCGGGAGGGCCTTGATCCTCTTCATGGGCTGCAGCTGTGACAACTGAATAAGAGGACGGATATGCAAGTGCTGGAAACAAAGCGTGGAAATATCTCTAGTTTATGGTTCCTCTCTGAGTTTGGCATCCTTCCCAGTGTATGTTCTGTTATCTGTGGACGTCCTCCAGCCCTTATTTTGCCTGGTTTGTGTTGCTTTTTATCTCCTTCTTGTAACTGTTTGCATGGGAGTTTGTCTTCAGTCAAGGATATTTGGATCTTGGAAGCAAAGTGAAGGAATAAAAGGGGCTTCACCAGTTTTTTGTGACTGTGTTTATTTTGTATTCCCCCCCCCCCGGGTCATCACACTCAGATTTGGGTAGTCCTTGAGTTATGACTGGTCCCTTAGGGACAACTTGAACTTATGACAGAACTCCCCCAAAAGGTACTTACAACCTGGCTTCAATAGGTGGCTCTCTTCCCTGGCATCATGTGACTGTATTATGAGAGCTCAGAACTGACTCACATTTAAGGCTATTTGTGGCATTCTGGGATTCACATGATTGCAATTTACATCATTTTTGCCAAAAGACACCATTTATTTCCATTCTTTGGCAAAAAAAAGTGCCTCATAGGGAACCAATGGAGACGCTTAAGGACATGATGTTCACTTAATGACCGCTGTGAAAGAAGTTTCTAATATTGGGTCGGTCAAGTTTACAATTTACAATTTTCATGAGTTGTCATCGTAATTGGGCATGACTGTAAATATTGGAAAGCGTTCCAGTTGCTGGAATTCTGGCAACCTCACCCCGCTTGTCTCAATAAATCCTGTTAAAAAGAATTTGTTAAATAAATCATGTTAAATAAAGATTACCAATACTCTTCTTTAACAAGATTGATTATTGTTGAGTAAATCTTGTTAAATAAATCTTGTTAAAGATTACCGATAGTCTTCTTTAACAAGGTTTATTATTGTAAATAAATCTTGTTAAAGATTACCAATACTCTTCTTTAACAAGATTTCTTATTGTTAAGTAAATCTTGTTAAATAAATCTTGTTAAGGAATACCGCTAGTTTTCTTTAACAAGTTTTATTGTTACATAAATCTTGTTAAATTAATCTTGCTAAAAAGTACCAATAGTCTTCTTTAACAAGATTGATTATTCATCTTGTTAAACAGTACTGATAATCTTCTTTAATGAGATTTATTATTGTTAAATAAATCTTGTTAAATAAATCTCATTAAAGAATACCAATAATTTTCTTTAACAATACTTATTAAATAAATCTTATTAAATAAATCTTGTTAAAGAGCACCAATAATATTTATGAAATAAATGTTATTAAATAAATATTGTTAAAGATTACTAATAGTCTTCTTTGGCCAGATTTTTTGTTAAATAAATTTTGTTAAATAAATCTTGCTAAGGAGTATCAAAGTCTTAAATAAATCTTGCTAACGAGCACTGATAGCCTTCTTTAACAAAATTAAATAAATAATAAATTAGATATAACCTGTTAAATAAATCTTGCTAAAGAATACTGATGGTTTTCTTTAACAAAATTTATTATTTAATAAAGCTTGTTAATAAGTCATGTTAAAGAGTACCAACATTCTTTTTTAACAAGATTTATCGAGACAAGAAGGGTGAAGCTGCCAGGATTTCAGCACCTGAAACTCTTTCCAATTTATGAGTCATGTATGACCATGTACTTGGGGTGGAGATTTCCTGGTTTTCTTCCTTACAGCTGTCCTAGCATCTGGCGAAGACCGAGAACATTTCGGTTGGAGAAAGGAGGACTAGAGGAGGTGGGTCATATCACATTGAACCTCTTTCCATGTGGGAATCAACTCTCACAGAGGTGGCCCCTGTCTTCTTGCCTTTCAGGATGTGGCCCTCAATGAGAAAGATTTCTGGTCCTGGAGTCCCAAATTCCGGTCCTCCCCCAGACACAAACATTGCCCACAGTGCCCTGGCACCAGCCTTACCTGAAGCGGGTGCGAAGGCCGTTCCCACAGGTGACGCTACACTGGGACCAACTGGACCAGAGGCTCCACGTGCACTCAGTGGGAGAACAGGTGTAGTTGGTGCAGAGAAGCCTCCCTCCAGCGGTACAGGTGCAGTTATTACATCCGTCATCGTACTGGCTGCCCGGTGCCCAGCTGTGTCCCTGGGCATCGGTGCACTCGCAGTGGGTGAGGGGTACGCAGGTGCCGTCCTGCTCCAGCATACCTAACGGAGAGAGCCAGATGAGTGAGAAAAGCGACTCTAGACCTAGGCCTGAATTGGCCTTGATTGCACGGTTAGCTGGCTAGGTAACATCCTCAGTGTGTCAACTCGTAAAACATTCCTTTGCTTGTTTCCAAATTGCCATAAGCAGGAGGTGGGGGAACCTGAAGGAGCAGATGAGAACAATCAACCAATGGAACAAGTGAGAATAATCAACCAATGGAACAGCTTGCTCTTGGAAGTTGTAGGAACACCATCACTTGAGACCTTCAAGAAGAGATTGGACTACCATTTGTCAGAAATGGTGTAGGGTCTCCTGCTTGTGCAGGGGGTTGGACTAGATGACCTATAAGATCCCTTCCAACTCTGATTATCTGTTATCTGTTAGATGGCAATTAGAACCAGAAGCACATTCCACACTTATCTTAAGAAGATTGTAGCCTAGGAACTGGACCTTCTGCCTGGAAAATCCTTCGTTGGAGAACGTAATTGATGACACCCAGCCCATGAATGAGTTTTGTTGGAGAATCTGATTCATGACACACCCAGGAGGGAGTGGGGGACAGGGCCCCAGGTGACTGTAAATTATGTATGTCAGATATGGCTTCATATAGGTCTGTGATAGCGAACCTATGGCACCTGTGCCACAGGTGGCACCCAGAGCCATTTGTGCCAGCACGCGAGCTGCAGGCAAATTTACCTCACTGCACATGTGCGTAACCTCACAGCTGATTTTCAGTGGGTTTGAGGCCTTTTTCGGCCTCCCAGAGGCTTGAGGAAGTCTTCTGCAGGCTTTGCAGGCCGAAAACTAGTCCTGTTTTGTCACTTCCTGTTTTTCTGAAAATACTGGAAGTGATGAAACAGTTCTAGTTTTCAGCCTGCAAAGCCTCTCCTCAAGCCTCTGGGCCTCAAACTAATAAGCTGTGAGGAGTGCAGTAGGGGGCAGTGGGTTGGGGATTGTGCATGCATGCATACGGGGCATATTGCCTTCTGGGTGGTGACACGCAAGCATGAGTGTGCAAGCATCCACACAAAATTTGGCACAGGAGCCCAAAAAATTAGCCACCACTGATATAGGTCATGCCAACATGTTGCTTCTAATAAATAGTTCTTTTGGAGCTTGGCTCGAGGCTCATGATGTAATTAGGGCAATCACCAGAATCCTGACAGCAAGCCAACTCTGACATACGCAAAGAAATGTGGGGTTCACTGCCCATCTATAGTTTGTCCTGCCAGTTTGAGAGAGGATTGGAGTTTCTCCTCAATAGTTGTTCAATTAGAGTATTGTTTTCCGCTTGATAGTTTGTCTGGTGTACTCCCTGCTTATCTCTGTGTTGGGATGTCCTCTGAATTTTCTGTTTCTTTCTTCAGTTTTCATTGCATTGTTCAATCCAATGTCGTGTAAATCTGGTTTATCTCTATGTATCTGTTGATGACTGATTTGTCTGAGTGCCAGGATAAGCAGGGATTCACACCAGGCAAACAATCCACCAGAAAACAGTACTCTAACCAAGGAACCATCAAGGAGAAAAACCTCTCCCTCACTAGCAGTCAAATGCCTGTCAAACGACCACAACTGAGCCCCAAATTGATGTCGCTGAGTAAAACACTTGTCAAGTGAGTTGGCCCAGCATTACGATGTCTCTTGCCATCATTGGGAAGTGAATCATTACATTTGTCAAGCGAGCCGCCCCATTGTTAAGTGAATCGGGCTTCCCTATTTGATTTCGTTTGTGAGAAGGTTGCAAAAGGGGATTGCATGACACACACACCTGACACTGCAACCGTTGTAAATATGAGCCAGTTGCCAAGCGTCTAGATTTTGATGATGTGACCCCCCCAGCCCCTGCAAGGGCTGTCCAATCGATGGTCATCGGTCACTTTTTTCAGTGCTGTTGTGCCATTGAACGGTCACTTACTCTATACTCTTTATGTGTGTGACTGCATTCCCACTCATGCTAGTAATACTATTACTAAATTTGAAGATGATACAACAGTGGTGGGACTCATCTCCGGGGTGGGGGGGATGAGTCTGCCTACCGAGATGGGGTGGACCAACGGTTGCTTTCATGGCGTGGAGACAATAACTTGGTCCTCAACACCAATAAGACCAAGGGCCCTTGTGGGACTCTGATTCAGAGGGGGAGACTGAGCAGCTGACAGGGAGTGGGAGTGTGGCTCCGGTGGCTGTGGAGGAAACTGGGGAAGGGCACAGTAAGGCTGGGCCTTCAGAGGAAGACCCAGGGCCACCCCGTCTTCATCCTAGGGCACGCAGGGAGGAACAGAGAAGGGAGCAAAGTGGCTTACGGGAGAGAAAAAGGCCCTGATCCCTTTCATTAGTTGCAGCTGGGAGAACAGGATATAAGTGGGGCGTTTGAGCACAGCACCTTGCTGGAAGCAAAGCATGCATTAACTTTGTTTGTCAAGTCTTATCTGGGTTCCGGGTCCTTCCAACTGTGTGTGTTTTGTTATCTTTTGGAAGTCTGAAATTCCTTCTCCTGCCCTGTCTGGTTAATTGCTGCAGCATGATTTGTATTGGTTTTTATTTATAATCTATATGTACTTTGGGTTCAGACAGAATTTCTTCCCTTTCAAAACTGTTCTTGGGAGAGTTTTTTCCTCCAGCCGATGTTAACTGGACATTGGGGGCCAAGTTGGAGGAATTAAAGGGACTTTACCTACTTTTGTGACTTGGTTGCTTTTGTGCCACGCCCCTTTGAGTCATCACACCAAGGAGCTGATAGTGGACTATATAGAAGGAACAGATCAGACATCCAGTCCTTGCTTATCAAGGGAAACCAGGTGGAGCAAGTGGCCAGTTTTAAGTTTCTGGGTGTTACCCTAAAAGAGGACCTGACCTGGGGTGCCCACATTGTAGCCCTGGTCAAAAGGGCCCAGCAGAGATTCTACTACCTGAGACTTCTCAGAAAACAACACCTGAATAAAAAACTGCTGGTGACCTTCTAGCACTGCACCATAGAGAGTATCATAACTTACTGCACCTCTGTATGGTTTGCCAATTGCACAGTGGCAGGTAGGACAGCACTCCAGAGGGTTAATGTCATTGCCCAGAGGATCATGGGTTGCCCCCTCCCCTCTTTGGAACAGCTTTATAGCTCCCACTGCCTTAAGAAAGTTCAAAACATCCTCAAAGATCCATCTCATCCTGGGCATCCTTTTATTTTTTTAACTATTACCATCTGGCAGACAGTACAGGACAATAATAAAAACAAACCAGAAATAGAATAGAATATAGAGAATAGAATAAGAAATAGAAATAAAATAAAAATAGGATAGGATAGGATAAGCATAGAAATAGAATAGAATGCAGAATAGAATATATAGAATAGAATAAGAAATAGAATAGAAATAGAATAGAATAGAATATATAGAATTAGAAATAGAATAAAAATAAAATAGACTAGAATAAGAATAGAAATGGAACAGAATGCAGAATAGAATAGAATATACAGAATAGAATAAGAAATAGAATAGAAGAACAGAAATGGAAATAAAATAGACTATAGAGAATACAATAGAATTAGAAATAGAATAAAAATAAAATAAAATAAAAACTAAACTAAAACTCAATGAAGGAGGCTTCCTTACCATCAGGGCATCGACAGCCCGGCTCGCAGGCTTCCTTCTCCTGGCAGAGAATGCCTTCCTGGAGGTCCCAGCAATGCCGGGGGCACTGGTTGGCACATCCCACCCAGTGCATCATGGGAGGGCAGGTCTCCTCTGAGGAACAAAAGTGTCCATTATAAACATAGCCACAGGATTGCGTCCCCATCTGGAAGGAGGGGGGGTTCCGTTTGACTAGGGTAGACTAAGAACTCCTGCCAAAAACAGGGGATTGTACTAAAGGATCTTTGGGGGACCCCTTCCACCCCAATGATTCTACGTTCTATGTCCAGCTGTTAGAAACCACAATGCCTTCCCACCACCTACCACAGGGCTGGGGGTTGCAAATGCGCACGTGGTACTTCTCGCCAGGACAGGGGCGGCCTCCGTTTTTGGGGGGCGGGCTGGTGCAGGTCCTTGTGCGGGCCGAGCGCCCGCCCCCACAGGTCCGGTCACACCACGACCAGGGGCTCCACTTTGACCAGGCCCCGTCCACTGCAGCAGAGAGACAAGGCAGGGAAGAACTCACCCTCCCTGCCCTGACCCTCAGTTAGTGTCCCTCTCTTCTCCACCTCCGATCAGCTATGATTGTGTCCAGGGATGGCTTCCCCCAGTGGTGGTATTCTACTGGTTCTGCCCGGTTCTGCCAAGCCGGTAGCAGCGATGAGCAGTGGAGACCAAAACCGGTTCTCTCCAACACTCTGCTGATGGGCCCGTCCACCCACCTGGGCTCCCATACTGACCTTGATTCCTTGCTTTTGAAGTGCAGCTGCTTTGCACAGCACAGCCAGAGTGCTGCATGGCAGCTGCGGAAGCAACTGGGAGAGTGCAGGCTTGCAGGAGGTGAGTTTCAACACCTCTGTGCCCGCACAAAGTGCACATTTGGTGCGCACATGCAATGGGACAAACAGCGACCATCAGCTGTTTTTTAACTTTCCCTGGGGTGTGACGAATGCGGGATTTGCATGCCCACAGATAACAGCAACAATGACCATCAGCAGTTTCTTGCAATACCTGGCATGTCAAACACGTTATTCGTGTGCCCACAGATAACAGCAACATCGACCATCAGCTATTTCTTGCATAGCCGGGCACACAAAACATGGAATTTGCACACCTGCAAATAACAGCAACACTGACCATCAGCTGTTTCTTGCAAAGCCTGGCGGGTCAAACATGGTATTCTCACGCCCTGCAGATAACAGCAACACTGACTGTCAGCTATTTCTTGCATAGCCAGGCATACCAAACATGGAATTCACGCACCCACAGAACAGCAACACCGACCATCAGCTGTTTCTTGCAATGCCTGGCGTGTCAAACATGGTATTCGCGCACCCGCAGATAACAGCAACATCGACCATCAGCTATTTCTTGCATAGCCTGGCATGCCAAACATGGAATTCGCACACCCGCAGGTTAACAGCAACACTGACCATCAGCTGTTTCTTGCATTGCTGGGTGCGCCAAACGCGGGATTCACATGTGTGCAGAATAACAGCAACACCGACCGTCAGCTATTTCTTGCAATGCTGGGTGTGCCAAATGCAGGATTTGCACACCCACAGATAACAGCAACACCATCAGCTGTTTCTTACATTACAGGCCCACCAAATGCATGATTCGTGTGCCCGCAGATAACAGCAACACTGAGTAACAGCAACACCGACCATCAACTGTTTCTTGCAATGCAGGACCATCAAACGCATGATTCACGTGCCCGCAGATAACAGCAGCACCAACCATCAGCTGTTTCTTGCATAGCTGGCCGAATACGTGATTTGCATGCCTGCAGATAACAGCAACAACGACCGTCAGCTGTTTCTTGCATTGTAGGCATGCCAAACGCAGGATTTGCACACCCGCAGATAACAGCAACACTGACCATCAGCTGTTTCTTGCATAGCTGGGTACACCAAACGTGGGATTCGCGCACTTGCAAATAACAGCAACACCATGGTGGAATTCACATTTTTTTACTACCGGTTCTGTGGGCATGGCTTGGTGGGCATGGCAGGGGAAGGATACTGTAAAATCTCCAGTCAAAGTTGGGATTGGCTGGTTCTCCTAACTACTCAAAATTTCCACTACTGGTTCTCCAGAAGTGGTCACAACCTGCTGAATACCACTTCTGAGCAACACCGACTGTCAGCTGTTTCATGCATACCTGGGTGCACCAAACGCAGGATTCACACGCCCGCAGATAACAGCAACACTGACCGTCAGCTGTTTCTTGCATTGCTGGGCACGACGAACACACGATTTGTGCACACACAGATAACAGCAACACCAACCATCAGCTGTTTCTTAGCTCAGCTGAGGCACGGCAGAGATCAGCTGAGCTAAGAACCAACAGAATATAGGAGAGGTGAGAGGTAAGAGCGGGGCCAGTCAAAATTTTCCCTATCAGATCTCTGAACTGGTCAAAATTTTCCCTACCTGGACAGAAGAACCGGTCCGAACCAACTGAATACCAACCCTGTCACCACCCCCATCTTGGAGAAAACCGAGGCCCCCCAAACTTACCTTTACAGGCCGGCAGGTTGCAGAAACGCCTCTCCAAATTGGCAGTCAGGATGTCTTGGCACCAGTGCCCGCCTTGGCCGGGAGGGTGGTAAGTGCGCAGGCGCTGCTGCTGCCCGACCCCACAGCTGCGGGAACACTCACTCCAAGGGGACCAGGGGTTCCAGGTGCAATTCAGGCCAAGGCAATCTTTGCCCTCACACATGGGGGTCTCTAGGGGGGAGCACCAGAGAGAGAGAAAGGAGATGTGGGCTCCCTGTGGAATGGCTCAAGGGCCCGGCTCTGCGTGTGAGCGACACCATGAGCACTCCTGCCCACCTGTGCACTGTGGCAAGTTGCATTCACGTTCCTGCACAGTGTCTCTGGTGCAGCCGCTGCCTCCCAGGCAAAACCGCCGCCGAGTCTTGATAGCGGGGAGGTCGGGGTCACTGCAGGTCTTGGAACAGGGGGTCCAGGGGGACCAGGGGGTCAGGCCGCTGTCTTCAAGCCCTGCCGGGTGGGGAGAGAAAGGCCACCCATGTCAACAGTGTCACCAGGGCTGAGTTCCCTTCCATCCCACCACACTCTGGAAAAGTACCAACCATGGGAATTGTTTTCTTGCTCCTGCTCCTCCCCCTCTTCCTCCTCTTCCTCTTTTTCCTCCTCCTCCCCTTCCTGTTCCTCCTCCTCCTCCTCCCTCCTCTTCCTCCTCTTCTTTCTCCTCTTCTTCCTCTTCTTCCTCCTCTTCCTGCTCCTCCTCTTTCTCATCCTCCTCTTCCTCCTGCTCCTCCTCCTGCTAGCCATGTTGACAGAGTCACCAGGGCTGAGTTCCCTTCCCTCCTACCACCCTTCAGAAAAGGACCGAGCAAGGGCTCACCTGGAGACGCTGGGACTGGTCCTATTGTGGTGTGGGTCACTTCTGCAACACAAAATGCAAGTTAGGGATAGATTAGTAGATGATCTTCTTCCTCTTCCTCTTCCTCTTCCTCTTCCTCTTCTCCTCCTCCTCCTCCTCCTCCCCCTCCTCCTTCTTGCAAACCCCTCCCTTCTAACACTTTGGTGGAAAAAAAATATCAGTCAGTGTCTTATTTTCGGGGAAACATAGTATAGAATATGCTCCAATAATCTAGCTAACTTATTATGGTCTGTTGTGTAATGTACTGTACCGGTGGACAGTCCAAAGCCGCAATGGCCATTTCTGGTCCTCACCTTTGCAATCCAGGGTTTGGCAGTATTTGATGTCCATCCGAGGGCCGACACAGTCCTTCCCCCCATTGGCAGGTTTCGGATGGGTACAATCGCGTGTCCTGGTCATGTTGCCCAGCCCGCCACAGGTCAAGGAGCAGGGGGACCAGGAAGTCCAATCTGTGAAGCCCCCCTCCACAGGGCAGAGGGCAAACACACAATCCAGCTGGCCGTTGTGACAGGAGCTGGATGGAGGGGAGGAAAGAGGGGAACCAGATGTGAACGGAGAATTTAATTCCAGGAGTAGAGGGAATCCTTGACGTACGAACCCGCAGTTCAGCCTGAAATATCGGTTGCTAAGTGAGACGGTTATGATGCCACCAAGCTGATTTTGAACAGTCACAAAATGAAGTCGAGGATGATTGGTGTCACACAGGGGAATGCGGACAGCCATCCTTGATTTACGACTATTGATTTAGCGACCATTCAAAACTACAATGGCACTGAAGACTTGGGGCCATTTTTCATGCTTAACGCCCATCGCAGCCTGCCCAGGTGTCAAGCCCGAAATTGATCTATGCATAGCCATTTTATTTCACCTTATTATATATTCCTTTTTCTTTCTTTCTTTCTCTTTGCTGGTTATGGGGGGGGGAAGGGTTTCAGGCTTCCTAAGGTGGGAGGAATGGAGATAGAGTTGTTTAGGCGAGGTGGTTCTCCTTCCTGTGGAGGCAGCTGACCCTGCTGCGACTTGGAGGTTGAGACTGACGACACCAAGGCAACGTTGATTTACTTCTATTGGGGAATGCGGCTTTTGGGGGGCTGTTTCTAATTTCCAATATTATGTGGTGTAATTCCAGGTCGGGTCAGATTCCAGAATGACAACAGATTTTTGCCTATTTGATGTGTTCCTAAATAAAAGAAAGGAAGACAGACTTTGCTCTTTTGTTTTTATTATTATTATTTTTTAAATAAATTTTATTGAATTTTCACCTGTAAAAACAAATTCTATATACATTTTTGCAGTTGTTTGTAGCATCAGTTATTCCATTTTCCTGTACCTATACCAGTGGTGGCTAACCTTTTTGGTCTCCCATGCCGCTAAGTGCACACGCACTTGCCTGCTTGTGCTCGTGTGCCATCACCCAGAAGGCAATGCGTGTGGGCCCCATGCCTCCTGTGCATGCAATCCATGCAACCCGCGGCACATGCTTCTGCACATGCATGCGCAACCCCCACGCATGCCGCATGCTTCTGTGCATGCACAAGTGTCTCCTGTGCACAGCTGCACCCCCGCACATGTGCGCCAGATACCTGACAATCAGCTGTTGGGCAGGCAGTGTGCACGCATGTGCAGTAGACCTTTTCTGGGCAAGTATTCACGTGCCGGCAGTAATGATTCTACGTGCTGCTTTTGGCATGCATGCCATAGGTTTGCCACCACGGACCTGTACATCCATCCATCCATCCATCCATCCATCCATCCATCCATCCCTACACACACACACACACACACACACACACATATATGTAGGTCTTGGTGTATTCGGGTCCTGTCCCATGTAAGATTGAGAGTATCTTGGCGACGTTTCAACGAAATCTCATCCATCATCTTCAGGCTGGTGTCTTCAGCTTCGTTCTTCTGGGAGAAGTGTGTGATAGTGGCTGTTTTTCCTTTTTTAAACTGCCAGAGTTGGCTGTGTTGTTGGCTGAAGACACCAGCCTGAAGATGACGGATGAGATTTCGTTGAAACGTTGCCAAGATACTCTCAATCTTACACAGGACAAGACCCAAATACACCAAGACCTACATACCTTTACCCATGAAATCTCGAAAACATATATACATACATATATATATATATATATATATATATGTGAGTCTTGAATTATTGGGTCTTGTCGATGTAGGTTGAGAATACCTTGGCAGCGTTGAAATCTCATCGTCATCTTCAGGCTGGTCTTCAGCTTGCTCCTGGGAGAACTTCTCCCAGGAGAACGAGCTGGAACCAACCTGAAGATGACGGATGAGATTGTCAACGTTATAAGGTATCTCAACTTCCCTGGACAAGACCAATACTCAAGACTAACCTTTACCAGTGAAAACCTACAGAAACATATATATATATATATATATATATATATATATATATATATATAATTATTATTATTTATTTAGACTTGTATGCCGCCTACTCCCGAAGGACTCAGGGTGAACATACAAAAGATATACAATAAAATAATAAATAAAAACCAAGTCCAAATTACCAAGAGCTAAAACAATAAAATTACAAATAGACAAACTGATTAAAACTACCCACCCAGGGTCAATCCAGGCGGCCTGCTGAAACAGCCAGGTCTTCAGGTCTCGACGAAAGGAGCGGAGATCAGGGGCCAAGCAGATCCGCGGGAAGCTGGTTCCCAGAGGCTGGCTCCACAGAAAAGGCCCTAGCTCTGGGAGCCGCCAGCCGACAATGCCTGACCGACAATATTCCCAGAAGGCCCTCCTATGGGGCATGCGGGCGATTGGACTGTGATGCAGGCAGGAGGCGTCCATAAGTACCCTGCACCCAAGCCATTTAGGGCTTTATAAGTTGTTACTAACACCTTGAAGAAACCCGAAGGCAACCGCAACCAATGCAGGTCGTGCAGGAGGGTGTAACATGGGAATCGGGATACCCCCATCACAGCCATGACGCATTCTGCACCAGCTGCAACCTCCGGGTAATCCGCAAGGGAAGCCCCATGTAGAGAGCATTGCAGTAGTCGATCCTGGGTGACGGCGCATGAGTGACCGTTCAAGAGCATCTCGGTCCAGGTAAGGGCAAAGCTGGCGAACCAGCCAAACCTGGGCAAAAGCCCCCCTGGCCACAGCTCCCACCTGCTCCTCCAAACTGAGCTGTGCATCCAGGAGGAAGCCCAGATTCCCTTGCCCTATCCACGGTAACACCTCCCCCCATGACCAAAGATGGCACATCAACTGAAACCCGAGATGCTGGTAAGAACAGCCACTCAGTCTTGGCCGGGCTGAGTCTGAGCCTATTACTCCCCATCCAGGCCTGCACCGCCTCCAGGCACGGGACATCACCGAGAGCATCACTGATCTGGTCTGGGGTGGAGATATACAACTGGGTATCATCTGCATGATGATACCTCACCCCAAACTCCACGGATGATCTGCTTAGCAGTTTCATGTAGATATTAAACAGGAGGTGAGAGAACCGACCCCTGAGGCACACACACACACACATATATATATGTGTGTGTGTGTGTGTGTTTTCGTAGATTTTCATGGGTAAAGGTATATATATAATTTACAATTACACTTTTGCCCTTTTCCTTTTACGTTATTTTTTCTTTCTATTGTCTAACCAGACATACCATTTTCCCCAGACCGTATCGGATTCTTTTTCTTCCCTCACCTGCAATTTCGTTGTGAGCTTACTCATTTCAGCGCAATCCATTACTTTCTTTATAATCATATCCTCTGTGGGGGCTATTATCTAGTTTCCAATTTTGAGCATATAATAACCTGGCCGCTGTTAATATATGTATTATTAAGCATTTTGGTATCTTTTGCATATTCCCCTTTAGTTGTCCCTAATAAAAATGTTTCAGGTTTGGATACTCTCTTGAAGCCTGTTATTTCCTGTAACCAGATCTTTACCTTATTCCAAAATTTTTATCGCTTTTGGACAGGTCCACCACATGTGAAAGAAGGTACCTGGTTTCCTTTTTGCATTTCCAACATTCTGATTTCAAATTTGGATAGATTTTGGCCAATCTCGCTGGTGCTAGATGCCAAACAATAAAACATTTTTATATGTGGCTGCTCTTGTTAATCTATAATTTCTCGACCATAATCTTTCCCAATCTTCTAGCGATATACTGTATCCAATATTTTTCATTGTTGGTTTCTTTTTAAATGGGTTTCATCCAGGAGTGGGATTTCAAATTTTTAACAACAGGTTCTGTGGGTGTGGCTTAGTTGGTGGGCGTGGCTTGGTGGTCATGTGACTGGGTGGACATGGCTTGGTGGTCATGTTACTGGCTGGGCGTGGCCAACTCAACATCACTCACATTGAGGCATTCATCTCCTTGCATGGCCTCTCGTGACTGTGGGGATGTTGCAACAGTTGTAAGTGTGAAAAAGGGTCATAAGTCACTTTTTTCAGTGCCATTGTAACTTTGAATGGTCACTCCACACAATCAAAGTACCAGCAAAGGAGGGGAAAAACCTCCAGAGACGTTCCTGAGACAGGAAGTCTAGTCCTGCCAAGAATGTAATAAGGGTTAACGGAGAGGCAGTTTCTGTAAGCAACACCAGAATGTTTCCTTCCTGCCTTCCTTACAGGATTAGGCCGGTAATTTCTTCTAACAGCCGGTTTTCCAAACTGCTTAGAATGTTAACAAGCGGTTCTAGAGAATAGGTGCGAACTGGTAGAATCCCACCCCTGGTTTCATCCCTTGGAAACCTGACGCCAGGGTCATTCAATCAACATTTCAGAGTTGATTAAAGAGGCCATCTGCAACAAACGATGGGAGCAACGAATATTAAAGCGAAGGGGAAAAAGAATGGGAATTCAAACTTGGAGGTTTGAGGAGGCAATTAAAAGGGGGAATGAATATTATAACTGCAGCTAGAATACGTTTTGCTCAGAATTGAAAATTGGCTACGACCCCTACAGAAAACATGATAATGAATAAAATACATGAATGTGCCGAAATGGATAGATAAATTGCTAAAAGATAAACAAGACAGTGAATATTATAAAACATGGGATATCTGGTATGACTGGATAAAGAAAAGTATCCTGATGACCTGGTAACATTTGGAAACTCAGGCTGACATGTAGTTAATTGAAATAAATTATATGTATGTATATATAGAGTTTAAAAGGACGAAGGAGTTATTATGACAATGTATAACAACATTATCAGAAGGAAAGTGAAGTGTATGTATTGCTCAAATAATGCTGTAAAATGTATATATATGTTTTTAATTTTATAAATATTGAATAAATATTTTAAAAGAGTGTTTTGAAAGCCAAACAAAGTGAAAGCAACAGAAAAAGTGAAGGAAAGCTTTAAGAGGAGGGCTGGAGTAAGAAAGGAGGGGAAAATGAAGGAAAAAAGTAATAAGAGACCAGGAAGTAAAGGGATATGGAAATTGAACAAAATGAAATGTTTATTTAAAAGATATGGTTGGTGGGATAAAAGGGATTCTGCAATAATGTGATATTATAAATGTATTGAAATAATCATTACTTAGAAAGTAGGAATATAGACTTTAAAATGAAAGATTGGAACTGTTTTTCTTTTATTTTATTTATTTATTTATTTATTTATTTATTTAGTCAAACGATTATATGATAACAGGTATAACTATAAACATAGTTATGAATACAAGAAATGAATACATATAAGAAAAATAAAAGAAACAATAGGACAGGGACAGTAGGCATGTTGGTGCTGCTTATGCACACCCCTACAGACCTCTTAGGAAAGGGGTGAGGTCAATAGTAGACAGTCTAAGGTTAAAGTTTTTGGGGTTTGGGGAAGAAACCACAGAGTCAAGTAGAGTATTCCAGACATTGACCACCCTGTTGCTGAAGTCGTATTTCCTGCAATCAAGTTTGGTGCGGTTAACCATGAGTTTGTATCTTTTGTGTGCTCTTGTATTGTTATGGTTGAAGCTGAAGTATTCATTGACAGGTAGGACATTGCAATGTATGATTTTATGTACTATACTTAGATCAGACAGAAGGTATTATTAATTTTTTTAGCTGATAATTAAAAAGTCAATTATTATTGGGAATTAAAGAGGAGTTAATTAAATGATGTATAAGGTAAATTGGTATGTGGGGGAAATTGTTTGAATTGGGATGGAATTTTGGAAAGGATAAAATAAGAGTATGAGATGAAATTGCAAACCTGACATAAAAGTATAAAGTATAATGAAGATGAAGACGGGAGAATTATTTAAAGTAAAAAAGAAATAAGTTAAGAAAGGAATAGAAAACATATGAAATAAATTTGAGAAAAGTATTTGAGAAAACTGACAGAAAATATGTAATGTAATGATAGGATATGAAATCAAATGTGAAAGATGAATATGTAACCAAGGCCATGTTTGTGTGGAAATGTGAAAACTTGGAATCATGCTGTTCACTAAAAAAAGATGCTTTTGAAATGTGAAAAAAATACAAAACTTATTACAAAAAAACCCCACATTTCAGGGGCTTGAAAACTGGCTCGTACATATGACGGTGGCAGCGTCGTCAGAATCTTGGGGCCCAAAATTCGGACGTGTCGCAAACGTGTCGTGTAACGCTTGAGGAGAGCTCCCCTTGCAACGAGCAACTTAATGACCACGTCCCTCCCATAATAACCTGCAGGGATTCACTTAACAGCGGGCGTAAAATGGGACAGATCTGTTCTCATTGAGCAATAGAAATTTGGTGTGTGTGTGTGAATTGTTGTCATACGTTGATGACACCCAAAATGTCATCGTCTTCTCTACCAAACTCCGGCACTCCCTCCAAAAGTAAGATCCTGGGGGCAGAAGATCGTCCGTCTCCATCCAGGGGGACAGGAAGTGAGCCCTGATTTCCAGTGTGTGTGTGTGTGTGTGTGTGTGACTCACCAGTTGCTGCAGGCGGCGGAGATGATGCTGTTGGGGGTGACTTCTTCTTCTTGGGAGACAGGTCGGCCTTCGGCAGTGACGACGAGCTGAGATACGTCGGGGGTCTGGGGCGAATGTCTACGAAAGCCCTGGAGAACCTCCTCACTCAGGACACAGGGGCACTCCTGGGCCAGGAAGAGAGAATGGTGTGTGTGTGTGTGTGGAGGTGACACCTTCTTGTCCACTACTGTCACCTCCTCCTCCTCCTCCTCTCTGCAAACTCCACCCCTTTCTGGCACTGATGATGTTCCCTGGTTGGGTCATGAAACGTCTGCAAGAAAACCACCCAGCTCAGAGAGCACCAAGGACCCCACAGTTCCTTCCTTCCTTCCTTCCTTCCTTCCTTCCTTCCTTCCTTCCTTCCTTCCTTCCTTCCTTCCTTCCTTCCAGCACTGATGACATTCCCTAGTTGGGCCTGCGTCTGAAAACCACCCAGCTCAGAGAGCACCAAGGACCCCACAGTTCCTTCCTTCCTTCCTTCCTTCCTTCCTTCCTTCCTTCCTTCTTCCTTCCTTCCTCCCTCCCTCCCTCCCTCCCTCCCTCCCTTCCTTCCAGCACTGATGACAGTCCCTACTTGGGCCACGAAACGTCTGCAAGGAAACCACCCAGCTCAGGGAGACCCAAGGTGCCCCACAGTTCGACCATGAGCTACAAACACTCCCTTCTAATTGTGGTGATCCTTTCCCAGGCCTCTCTACACAGTACTCAGAATAGCCCCACAGCAGAATCCTCCCAAAGCTGCCTCTCTCTCTTTCCTGAGACCTGCAGCTTTGGAGGTGCCCAGGATGAGGCAGCCTCTGCCTCGCCAGGCCCTGCTCTTACTCTGCCCTACACACACACACACACACACACACACACACACCAGAAGATCCTGGGTGTTTTGACTTAGGCTTCCCAAGATCATAAAGCCAACTCCTCGTCCCGATAAAACCCCTATTATTTAGGTTATAATGTGAATTCCTCTCCTGCAAAGTCCCAGCCAGCTGTCTTTCAAGACATTTCACAACTATAGACCTTTATCAAGCTTGGAGAGTTGCCAGGCCGATAGCTTCCAAACGCCGCACTGTAGCAGCAATGACTTGGCAAGGAGACAGGAACAGATCTTCACCCGAATGAATTGAACTCATTGTCTCCTGTAAAACCCACTCCCCTTTTGCTCCTCTTTTATTCCCTATGGGAGGGGCCATTCACCGTCCACCTGTGGCTTTACTCCCGAGTTGACCCTTGTTCCTTAACTGTTCCCTTCTTCTGGCAGCTCTGTGCATGCACACACTGGGAACAGGCTCCAGCTGTTCTTCTTCTCCACTGATCTCCAACTCCAAAGGCAGCTGATAACTGTCGGCCCCATCTCTGTCTCCGATGCAGAGCCCTCCCCAGACTCCAGGACTGGCCCAGGTTCCTCCCCCAACTTCCTCACTCTCCCAGTCTGCCACCAGCTCCGCTAGCCACCAGCAGGCCACAACACTGGGTGGCCTTCACACAGAAACACCAGTCTCTGAACTGCCCCAGAGCAATCCACTAGACAGGGGTGCCAACCTGGACACATGCTCCTTTGTGCTGGTAGGTGCCCACTGGGCAGTGGCACCCTTCCTCGCAGCCATCCGAGAAGCAGTCCATCTGGTGGGTGAGGTGGGCGCAACTGTAGGGGCACCCTTCTTCGGCCAGGCACTCCCGGTAGAGGCGGCCCACGGGGCAGCCGACCTCTGCAAAAAGGGGAAGGGGTAGGTTAGTACCCAGAGCCTCATCGGCTGCTGTAGAGACAATCCCTCTCACCCCACAGTTGGGTGATGAGATCAAGTACTAATCCCACTCTACAAAGCCTTAGTAAGGCCACACCTAGTGTCCTGCATCCAGTTTTGGTCACCACACTATAACAAAGATGTTGAGACTCTAGAAAAAGTGCAGAGAAGAGCAACCAGGATGATGAGGGGACTGGAGGCCTAAACATATGAAGAACGGTTGCAGGAACTGGGCCTGGCTAGTCTAGGGAAGAGAAGGACCAGGGGAGACAGGAGAGCAGTCTGCCAATACTTGAGGGTGGGGGGGGTTGGACTAGATGACCTACAAGGTCCCTTCCAACTCTGTTAATCTGACTTTAATCTGACTTTAATGAACAAAAGGACCAGGGGAGACAGGATAGCTGTCTTCCAAGAGGAGGAGGAGGTCAAGCTATTCTCCAAAGCCCCTGAAGGCCAGACAAGGAATAATAATGGATGGAAACTGAACAAAGAGAGAGATTCAACCTGAAAATAAGGATAATTTTTTCTGACAGTGAGAGCAACCAACCAGTGGAACAGCAGTTGCCTTCAGAAGTTGTGGGAGCACCATCACTAGAGACTGTCAAGAAAAGATTGGGCTGCCATTGGTCAGAAATGGTGTAGGGTCTCCTGCTTGGGCAGGGGGTTGGGCTAGATGACCTCCAAGGTCCCTTCCCAACTCTGATGATCTGTTAATCTGAAGAGGGTCTCCTACATTGTTGTGTCTCGTCCGGCTCCAAACACATGGGCATTGAGAAGAGGAGACGAGGAAAGGGGGGGGGGCATTTTCAACCACCCCGGGCTCCGGAAGATTTCCTCAAGTCTCTGGCAGGGTGAAAACAGCTTCCCTGGGCTCTGGAAGCTCTCTGGAGGCTGGAAACAGGCCAATTTCCGGCTTTCCGGAACTTCTGAGAGGCCCATTTTTTACCCTCCCCTGGAGGTTCTTTGCATGCCAGAAACAGGCCAGTTTCCAGCCTTCTCAAACTTTCAGGAAGCCCATTTTTCGCCCTCCCTGAGCCTCCGTGCAGGCCCTGCGCTTACCTGGGATCCAAAATGGGCTGTGTGGAGATTCCTGGGAGTGCTGGGGTGAGCGGGGCCAGCCAGCCGTTCGGCAAAGCAGATGTAAAATTAACATACGGTTCACCCAAACCGGTGTGAGCCGGTAGCAGCCCATTCCCCCCCCGTGTGTCTGTGACGAGGGTCGTGTGATGGAGGCCATATCAGAGAGGGCAAAACCGGGAAGGACATCAGTTGGGCGTCTCCCGGCAGACTCACCAAGACAGACGTGCGTGTGGCAGGTCTTGCTTTGCGATGACAGGCCCCGGCAATCCGGCAGGCGGCAACGTCGGCTGCGCATTCGCTCCCCCCCGCCGCAAGAGACACTGCAGGGGGACCAGGGGGTCCAGGGGTCCCAGGCTTCATCCTCTGAAGGGAGGGCAGCAAGGAAAAGAGGACGACATTGGGAGGAAATCTCCCTGCAGAATGCAGCTGTGTGATGCCGAACCCTCTTCCCTGGGGGCCGTGCCAGTGTGGATTTTTTTTGGGGGGGGGAGGTCCTGGGGGCACACTTGTCCCCACTCCCACCAGGCTGTGGGTTTTGAGGGGACAGTCCATCTGCCCACCTTGGGGGGGGTGTCAGACAATCCATAGGGCAGGGGTCTGCAAACTTAAACACTCAAACAGCCATTTGGACCCGTTTCCCACAGAAAAGAAAGCACCGGGAGCCACAGAGCCTGGATGGGCATGGCCAACTCGACATCACTTACTCCCACCCAGTCACATGACACACATACACCCCAGCCACGCCTACCCAGCCGGTCATTAGGGCAGAGAACCGGTTGTTAAATGATTTGCCATGCCAGGCCCCGCCTCACCCCTCCCCTCCCAGCCACCTCTTGCCACCCCTGGCCTCGAGTGTGTTGTTCACCTTTCTCCCTCTCTGTCTTTCTCTCTATGTCTCTCTCTTTCTCTTTCTCTTTCTGTCTCTCCCTCTCTCTGTCTTTTGTTGAAATAAAACAAAAGGTTTTTGGGAACAGCGTGTGATTGTTACTGTCTCAGGAAGCCTTGGTCAGAACAGGTAGCCTCACACTGCAATGAACAAGAACATGCTTTTCACTTTGCAGCAACTTAGATTGTCAGCTGAACAGGCTCAAAAACAGTCAGGGAAGTGGTTGAAGCCTGGGAAACGGGCCCCCTCGTCAGTCAACAGGAGTGCTGAATTCCCACCAGCCTATCAAGGACTTAGAAGGCGAGGGCTGGGCAGCGCAAGCAAAACAACAGCCCACCTCTTCAAAGCCGGACACCCACACACATCGCCAATCAAACAACTAAAAAGCTGCCCACTATGGGGCACCATCTAAATCCCACCCACGGAACAGTGCACTGTTTGCTCGAGAGAAGTTCCCCCTGAGGATGGGCTCCAGCACATGTCCGAAAGCTCAGACAACGACACCCTCTGGTTCCGGCGACTGACCCAGATTGCCGAACAACTCATAAATCGAGGACTCTCCGGAAAAGGTGAACTTTCCCTCATACGGTACCGGTCCAAACTCACCTGGACATTCTTCTGCATTCTGGCACGGTCTCTGCTGCTCCCCGCCACCGGCACATCCCCGGCCTCCATTTTGCGGGGGCGGATTGCTACATTCCCGGAAACGGTACTGGACACCCTCTCCGCAGCTCTGGCTGCAGGGAGACCATCGTCCCCAGCCGGACCACCCGCCATCCAGGCGGCACCAGGAGTCTGCCCAGCACTGCAGGTGTCCATCGACGCAGGTGCTGAGAAGGAGAGAGAGAAGTTTGGGTTAGGGATTTTTATCTCGGAAGAAGTGCAAAACCTGCCAAAGCTCAGTTGGATGCACTCCCTGCCATTGTACACTCACCAGTTCTGGCAGGGGGCATAGATGGTCTCCCCAGGCTGGGCATACTCCCACTTGGGGAGTCCCAACCAGGAGGAGAGGTTCCGCTCTTCGGGGACACCTGTGTGCGAGAGACATATGCATCAAGTCCAAAGAACCAAACAACGACATGTGGTGTTATGTCTGAGCAAGTGACTTGATTCCTGCATGCTCAAGGACTGAATCTTGCCAGACTAAAGCAGTTGCCTGCAATAGCTTTAGATGTCTATGGAGATTCTAACTGTAGATTACACCCTGAGAATTAATAAAGGAGAATCTTTGTAGCTTGTAGGGTCCTTGGTGCTCTCTGAGCTTGGTGGTTTCCTTCAACTAGGGAACCTCATCAGTGGTAGAAGGCAGTGGGGTTTGCAGAGAGGAGGAGGAGGACGACAACAACTGGAGGGTCTTTGGTGCTCTCTGAGCTGGGTGGTTTTCCTGCAAATATTTCATGACCCAAGTAGGGAACATTAAACATTATCAATGCTAGAAGGGAGTGGGGTTTGAAAGAAGAGAAGGAGGAGGGGAAAGAGGAGGAGGGGGAGGAGGAGGGGAGGAATCTTAGCTTTGTGGTTTTCTTGCAGATGTTTCATGACCCAGCTAGATAACATCACCAGAGCTAAAAGACATTGTATATAAACAGAGATCAAAGCACCCTCCCTTCCAGCACTGATGAAGTTCCCTAGTTGGGTCATGAAACATCTGCCAGGAAACCACCAATCTCAGAGAGCACCAAGGATCCTCCAGTCCTTCTCCTGCCCCTCCTCCTCCTTCTCCTCCTCCTCCTCCTCCTCCTCCTCCTCCTCCCTTCTAGCACTGATGATGTTCCCTAGTTGGGTCATGAGACGTCTGCAAGGAAACTACCCAGCTCAGAGAGCACCAAAGACCTCACAGTTCCTTCCTTCCTTCCTTCCTTCCTTCCTTCCTTCCTTCCTTCCTTCCTTCCTTCCTTCCTTCCTTCCTTCCTTCCTTCCTTGTCTCATGCTGTGAACTGCTAGGGGGGACTCAACCTTGCTCTCTTCCTGCCCACCAGACATTCCAAGCTCTGCTGTCTCTTGACTACATTCTCCCAGAAGGGAGATCAGCATTGGCCACACTGCTTTGGGGACACCTCCCCTAGATCTTGCGCAAAAGTGCACCCCATTCGCCTCCAGGACACTGTCAACTGGAAAGGTAGGATAGAGGGTCTCAGTTGTCTTCTCAGATGTTCGTAAAAAGAGGCTTGCAGAGGTGCCTCCCCCTTTCTGCTCTGACCTCGGCTTCCCCCAAAAGCACTAAGCCAACTCTTTGTCCTGGCAAAATCCCCTTTATTAAACGAAGACAAATTTCTGGCATTCGCCTTCTGCCAAAGGCCTGGCCAACAGCCTTTCAAGGGTGTGATTAGAAGCACAGACCTTATCTAGCTTGGAGAGCAGCCAAGTCACTATTTCCAAATGCAGTGCTGACAAGGAAGGACTTGGCACAGAGTCTCTGAGATGCACAGACAGATCTTCCCACTGTGGCAATGAAGGAATTATTTCCTGCAAAAGCCCCCTTCCCTTTCGTTCCTCTTTTAATCCCTATGTCTGCCTGTGGCTTTATTCCTGCATCGACCCCGAGTTCGTAATTGTCCCCTTCTTCTGCGTACATTGGGAACAGGCTCCAGCTGTTCTTCTTTCCCACTGATCTCTGACTCTGAAGGCAGCTGATAACTGTCAGACGGCCCTGGCCCCATCTCTGCCTCTGACACAGAGTCCTTGTCCAAGCCTTCCTCAGCCTCCAGGACTGGCCCAGGTTCCTCACTGTCCAACTCTGCTGCCAGTTCCACTAGCCGCCACCGGCCACAATTTCTTTATTTCTCCCTCTGGGGCAGCGGTCCCCAATCCCTGGTCCGTGGACTGGCAGTGGGCTGTGGCATGCCAGAAACCTGGCCGTGCAAACAAATGAAGCCCCATCTACAGGATGCAGGCAGCACACGAAAGCATGTGCCCTCTGGTCCATGGAAAAACCTCTCTCCACAAAACTGGTTCCCGGGGGCTCAAAAAGTTGGGGGGAGCAGTGCTCAGGGGGAACGGCTTCCATCCTCTATCATTCTCCAGGGGCATGTGAACTCACCCAGCCAGGGCATCTGGTATTTGCAGCGGCACTGCGAAGGTGCCATGCACATGCCATCCTGGAGCAGCTGTCCATCCGGGCAGGCGCAAGCGTGTTGGCAGCCAGGACTCTCCACGCAGGCAGTGTCGGGCTGCTGGTCCTCGCAGGTCCGCGGGCATGGCTTGCCACAGGGGAAAGACACCTGGCCACCTCGGCAGTCTGAGGAGACATGGGATATTAACCCTACCAAATCCCCCCCTCTTGTGTCAGGGTTCTGGCGATTGCCCTAATTAAATCATGAGCCTCAAGCCAAGCTTCAAAAAATGCAACAGATTAGGAGCAACATGCTGGCATTCACCTAAATGAAGCTAACTCTGTTCTACGTAATTGACAGTCACCTGTGACCCTGTTCCCCCCCCCCGGGTGTGTCATAAATCAGATTCTCCAATTAAGTACGTTCATGGGCTGAGTGTCATCAATCACATTTTCCAATGAAGGATTTTCGCCGGCAGAAGATCCAGTAGCCTAGCTACAATCTTTGGAAGATAAGGGTGGAATGCGCTTCTGGTTTTAAACTGCTGTAATGCTCCTTCAGATGTCCTCCCCACCCCCTGCTTTGTTTATGGCAACTCAAAAACAGGCACAGGAATGCTTTATGAGTTGACACCTTGTCTTCTTCTCGGTCTTCCACACAAGTGAGGGGCTGATGAGCTTTGCTCTGCTGCGGTACCCAATCCGTACTACGAAGATGTTGTGGTTCGCTGGCAGCAGGTGCGGATGGCTGAGGTCCCGGAGAGTGAAGACTCAGGCGAGGGGCCTGCGTGTGATGCAGGGATGGGGCCAGGACTATCAGAAAGTGGAATGCTGCCTTTGGAGATTGTGGAGGCTGGCAGCAGTGAGGAAGAGGCCCCTGAAGAGCCCGTGCCCAGCACACATGCGTGCAAGGCTGCTCGAAGGAAAGAGCAGCTGCAGCAGCACGGGCAACTTGAGAGTAAGGCTGGAAGGTGATGGCCCCTCCATGAGAAGATAAAAGCCAGCTGAGAAACTGCAGTTCCTTACAGAAGGCAAAGAAGTTTGATACTCGAGCCTGGTGAACGTTAGGAATATCTGAGTTGGTGTTTGGAGACTCTTTGATTTATTGTTTAGGAACTTTATCTGGTGTTCTTGGTAGCCTTGCAAAAACTTGGCAAGGCTCTTCCTTGTTGGAACTAATTAGTTGGAAGCAGCCTTTTGTCTGTGAAGGAACAGGAGTCGTAAATGAAACAGTAAAAGGTTGTGCTGGTACCTTTGTCTTGTGTTTGCTCTCTTGGAACCAGGTTTGGGTCAGAACCAAAGACTTTATGCCACAGTTCCATGAGGGGAGGGAGCAGAGACATTGCCACGCATGCAGCCAACAAGCCCGTGCATGGGCTTGCATGAGCGGTGCGCCTGCACGCCCACTGCGCACGCCAATGGTGTGCAAGCCCACATGTACCCCTGCTACTCGTGCATGTGGGAACGTGCTCAACTATGCTCGCCCGCCGCTTCTGTGGTGCGGTTCCAAATGGTTCATGGCCCACTAGTGGGCTGCTATGGTCCACGGGTTGGGGACCCCCGGTTTAGGTTCTGTGTGTTGTGGAAGTTTTTCCTCAAAGTTTCCTGCACAAAGGATGAAAACATGAAATGAGATCGAACCACTGTTTGTTCTAGACACACGGGTGTCCAACTCGCCATGCCCTGTCATCGTCCTGTGGTGTCTCATGATGTTTTCCCCCTTTGCGGAGCTGGGGCGGGCGTGGCCTGCTTGTGACGCATCCAGCCCACCGGCTGCCAGTTGGACACCACTGTTCTAGAGTGTCTAGGGTTTTCTGTTTGAGCTGGGAGTTGGGCTAGAAGACCTCCAAGGTCCCTTCCAACTCTGGGAAGTAAGACTGCCAGATCAGAAACTGTCAATCAAACTTAAAACTGTTGCAGCTTCTCCAGGGTCACACAATCCAAATCCAGATGTTTGGCCACTGACTCGTATTTATGATGGTCGCAGTTGGTCACACGATCCCCTTTGGCGACCGGCAAAGTCAACGATTCACTGAACAGCTGGGTTATCAACTTAGGGAGTGCACAGATTCACTTAACAACCGAGGCGAGAAAAAGCAGCAGATGTGGGGGGGGGCAAACTCAACTTAACTGAGGTCTCACCGAACAATGGAAATTTGTGGTTGTAAGTCAAGTGGTGTGATGGCCTAGAGGTGGCGCTCTCATCTCACAATCAGGAGATTGCGGGTTCAACCCTAAGTAGAGGCAGATATTTCTCTCTGGACACACTGAGAATATATCTGCTGAACAAAACTCTGGATCGGCAATAGGAAAAGCATCCGGCCAGTAAACACTCAGCTTAACTGATGTCTCACTGAACAATGGAAATTTGGGTGCTTGATTGCGGTCGTAAATCGAATGGTGTGGTGGCCATAACTTCCTGATTGTGAGGTGAGAGTGCCACAACACAACACCACACCACTTGACTTACAACCGCAATCGACTCAACTTACGACCGCAATCGACTCAACTTATGACTGCAATCCACTCAACTTATGACTGGAATCGAGGCAGATATTTCTCTCTGGACACACTGAGAATATATCTGTTGAACAAAACTCTGCATTGGCAACAGGAAAGGCATCCGGCCAGTAAACACTCTTGCTAGCTCCATTCAGTTGCCCAGTCTCCACCCTGCAAGGGACTATGGGCTCATGAAAAGGAGATGATTGTGGTTGAGGGCTACCTGTCTCGACCAAGTCAGCTGGCTGTTCACACGCCGAATTGCTGGGTGCAAACGCGCTACGTTTCTCTCCAAATTCCTCAACACAGCACGGGATTGTGGGGGGATGTCTGCAGCCCACTCCTGCCTCTCCCTCTCTTCCCCCACCAATGGTCCTTCTCACCATTGCAGGCGGTGACTCCGTCGTGGCACTGCCGGCTTTGAAGAACTTCTCCAGGACACGCCGTACCGCCAAAGCGAGCCGGGGGGTTGTTGCATTCCCGAGTCCTCATCGATACTCCGTGGCAGGCATCACAGGGAGACCAGGCACTCCATGAGGACCAGCTACCATCGACTGCAAGAGTGTGAAACACGGGAGGGAGGTTCGATAAAGCCACAGTGGCTGGTAGCCCCCACCCCCTGAATATATACAGGTAGTCCTCATTTAGTGACCATCACAAATAGTCATTTGGTGAGCAGTGAATGCCTTTACAACAGGTCTGTAAAACACAGGAAAGCCGAAATCAGATTGTAAAGCCTCCTTTAGCAATGGGTTGGCTGAGCGACGGTTTGGCTGAGCGACGGCTTGGCTTAACAACCAAGCCATCAATTGCAGTTGCAGTTTCCTCAAGGAGGACTATGTACATGTTGTCAGGGTTTCTGCAGTGGCCTCCAAAGATCTGGAATTTGGGGTTGTGTACAACAAATGTTCAGTTTGGTCTTGTGGTTAAGGCGCCGGATTAGAAACCTGGAGGCTGCGAGTTGTAGTAGCTCCTTAGGCATAAAAACAGGCTCTGAGTGTGTCTGGGAATGGATAGATGTAGATAGAAATAGAGATAGATAGATAGATAGATAGATAGATAGATAGATAGATGGATGGATGAATATAGAGAGATATAGATACAGAGATAGTTATAGATAGAGAGGTATAAATATAGATAGAGAGATGATAGATAAGATAAATAGATAGATAGCTATAGCTATAGATAGTGATAGAGAGATACATTAGATAGATAGATAGATAGATAGATAGATAGATAGATGATAGATAGATAGATAGATAGGGATAGAGAGATATAGATAGATATAGATAAAGAAGTATAGAGATAGAGACATATAGATAGGTAGGTAGGTAGAGATAGATGATAGATAGATGATACATAGATAGATATAGGAGATTGATGGATAGAGATAGATGGATAGAAATAGAGATAGATAGAAAAATAGATAGATAGACAGATAGATAGATAGATAGATAGATAGAGCTATAGATGGAGATAGACAGATAAAGATAAGATAGATAGATAGATAGATAGATAGATAGAAAGATAGCTATAATAGATATAGATATAGAGCCTCCGTTTTAAGGCTCTCACCTGGGCAGAAACTGGTCACAAGACACGCTCTTCTCTGCAGCTGGACCCCACTGTCTCCGTGATACTCCTGTGCCCCTCG
>SOZL01000936.1:0-25714 GCA_009733165.1 Naja naja | reverse complement strand
GCGCCTCTGCCTCCCTCTACTGCTCGGATTGGGAATCAACTCATCTGCGTTGTGTGAGCTGCGGAGCCCCCCAGAGTGCGCCAAGCAAGGGGCGGTGGGACTGCACCTCCTGCCAGAAACCGTTGGTTCTGGCGCACCTCGGGGGTGGCAGCCAGCTGGGCTGATCACCCTGAAATTGTGTTTCCCCAAAAGTAAGCCCTAGCACTTATTTCAGAACCCCGCAAAATACCAGACCGGGTCTTATTTTCCGGGAAACGCAGTAGCAGGAGAGCGAGGAGTGTGTCCTCGGAGACGATTAGCACCCGCACAAAGTCGCATTGCTGGCACGAGTGGAGGAGGTGGTATTGCCCATGCGAAGCCACGATTCTAATGCAAGTTCTTCGCACCATACTGCCGCACAAAGCTGCAATGCTAGCGCGAATGGGGGAGTGTGCATTCGCGGTGATGCGAACACCCATACGCTTGCTGCACTCTTAGCGACTGCATGAGGCCGCAGCACTAGTGTGAGTGGGGGGAGCAGGCATCCACATGCACCCCGGCCAGCCACTCACAGGGCCCGGTGGCCTGGTAGAGAACTATGGCCCACAGGTTGTGGATCTCCCAAACAGAAGCACTGAAGACGGCTGACATTTGGGGCGTGACATTGTCATACCCCACCGACAACTCCGAACCCATCATGTATTCATTGCACCTGGCCCGGGACCCCCTCGGCCGGAGAAGAGGTGGGTGGGAGTCTTGGGAGGGAGGGCTGAATGAGATGAGCTTACCGTGATGTCATCACAAGAGCGAGGACAGGGCGGTCCACAGCGGCTATAAGCCGAGTCTTCCAAAATGGAACAGTCCAAGTCTGGCAAAGGAAAAAGGAAAAAACTGTTGAGACAGACACCCCTTGGGAATATTTTCACCCCTGCCCTCCCCCCCCCCGAGTCTAAAGGGGAGGGGCTTTCCTGCTGTATTGGAGAGACCTTGATTTGGGTGAATCCTCAGCGATGGGGCAATGGGGACCCCCCCCTGCCCTGCAATCACCAGTAAGATCCTCCCCTTGTTCCTTTCCAGTCTCCTCGACTTACACCCGTTTGTTGGTGACTGTTTTTTTTCACACTTACGACCGCGGCGGCATTCCCGTGGGAATCTGAATCCAAATGCTTGGCAATGGGTTCGTCTAGCGGTACCCCCTGGGGGGTCAGTCCCGCGACCCCCATTTTTGCAACGAAGTCAATGGGCCAAGCTTTATTTGCTTAATGACCTCGGGCCGGCTTCAGCATGGCGGGGATTCACTGAACGACCGGGAGCAAGGAAGGTTGTGAAAGGGGGGACTGAACTCGCTTAACAACTGGGTAAGCCTGACTTAACAACTGTGTTACTGACTTCACAACCGGGGGCAATTCACTTAATGACAGTGGTGAGAAAGGTAATGAAATGGGGACCAAATGTGCTAAACACCTGGCGACCATGTTCCAGGCCTCACAACCAGAGTGCTTCACTTAATGGCAGGCAAGAAAGGGGACACAACTCACTGAACAACTAGGCAAGCCTGACTCACTTTGTGACTGAGTGGCTGGGGAAGCCGGATTCATTGAACGACCATTTGCATGAGGTAACAGTAACAGCAGGGATTTTTCTTTTTTTTTGTCCTGTCATTTCCTTGAATCCCTGCATGGTCGTTAAGTGAATCGAGTTTGATGAAGTCCAGGGGGGAAGCTCTCTCATGAGCTCGGAGGACCCCGCGAGGGTCATAAAGGTGAGTCCACAGCGGTCATAAGTGTGAGAAACAGCCCTACATCGCGGTTTTGTAGGGCCTTTGGCCAGACACTAAACACAGCGTTCGTTCTAAAACCAAGGACAGGCTGCATCCCAACTGATTTCCTGCGACTCACCTGGACAAGGGTTCAAGCCGCAGGGCTCCACCTGAGTGGGTGGTCCCTCGCAGTAGTCTCCGCCCCCTCGGGGGGCGGGGCTGTCACAGGCTCGACTCCGGCTTCGCAGGCCCCCACCGCAGCTGACTGTGCAGGATGTCCAGGGACTCCAAAACCCCCAATCCCCAGGCCCTGCACAGAAGAGCTGTAGGTTACGGAACCGTCCCCCCCTTGAGCAGTGGCTTGGACTAGATGACCTCCGAGGTCCCCTCAAACTGTTTCCTTCTGTAAGGGTCTCTTGCTTGAGCAAGGGAGTTGGACTAGATGATCTCTGAGGCCCCTTCCAACTCTTTCCTTCTGTAGGTCTCTTGCTGGAGGAGGAGATTGAACTGGATGACCTCCGAGGTCCCTTCTGTGATTCTGTCATTCTGTCAGGGTCTCCTGCTCGGGCAGGGGGTTGGACTAGATGACCTTCTAGGTCCCTTCCAGTTCGGTGATTCTGTTATTTTTGGCAATATTCAGCAAATCTCTGGTTAGTTGACCTTGGAGGTCATCTGGTCCAACCCCCAGCTCCAGCAGGAGACCCTTACAGAATGCCAGAACTGGAAGGGGACCTCAGGGGTCATCTAGTCCAAACCCTCCTCGAGCAGGAGGCCCTATGCCATTTCAGACAAGGGACCGGGGTAGGTGGGAGGCTAATGGTTTGCAACAGTTTGCCCGAACCGGTTGTTAATTTCACATCTGGTTCACTGTTCAGGGCTGAACAGGGTTGAACCAGGCCACACCGGGCTGAACTGGGATGAACCGAGCCGAACCAGGCTGCACTGGGCCGGACTGGGCCAGATTGGGCCAAACTGGGCCAGATTGGGCCGAACTGGGCCAGATTGGGCTGAACTGGGCCACACCAGACTGAACCGGCCAAACTGAGTCAAACAGGGCTGAACAGGGCCGAACAGGGCCAAACCAGGCTGAACTGGGCAGAACCGGGCTGATCCAGGTCAAGATCTGGGTGGGATCATCCCAGGTCAAGATCCTGGGTGAGATCATCCGTGGTTTCGGGGTGAGTTTCCATCAGTACGCAGATGACACCCAGCTGTACATCTCCACCCCGAACCAGATCGGTGATGCCCTCTCCCTGATGACCCAGTGTTTGGATGTGGTGCAGATCTGGATGAGCGGGAACATGCTTTGTCTCAACCCGGCCAAGACTGAGTGGCTGTGCATATCGGCATCTCGGCCCAGTCAGGAATGTCCATCTTTGGCCATAGGGGGAGTGATGTTACCCCCTGTGGATAAGGCGTGGAATCTGGGGGTCCTCCTGGACGTACGGCTCCGGTTGGAGGAGCAGGTGGGGGCCGTAACCAGGGGGGCCTTTGCCCAGCTCTGCCTAGTTCGCCAACTACACCCTTTCCTGGACCAGGACGCCCTGCGCACGGTTACTCACGCCCTTGTTACCTCTAGACTTGACTACTGCAACGCTCTCTATCTAGGACTGCCCTTGCATACCATCCAGAGATTGCAGCTGGTGCAGAATGCGGCAGCTCGGGTGGTGATGGGAGTTTCCCGATTCTCCCATGTTACCCCCCTCCTGCGCTGCCTGCATTGGTTGCCGGTTGCGCTCCGGGTGAGATTCAAGGTTTTAGTTTTAACATACAAAGTCCTTCATGACATGAGTCCTCAATATTTAAGGGAGCGACTCCTGCCGACATCGAATACTAACTGCCCTGTGCGAGCACATAGGCAAGGACTCCTTGGGGTCCCATCGGCTGGCCAATGCCGGCTGGCGGTCCCCCGACGACGAGCCTATTCTATCGCGGCCCCTGACCTCTGGAACCAACTTCCCTTGGAGCTCCGCCTGGCCCCTGACCTCCGCACCTTCCGCCATGACCTGAAGACCTGGCTGTTTGACCAATCCGGGTTGTGACCCTCTTGGCTGGGGTGGTTTTATTCTTTTATTCTTTTATTTTGTATTTGTATTCTCTTGGGGCTTGTTTAGTTTAATTTTTTCTTAACTATTTATTGTTGTTGCTGTTTTTAGTTGTGAGCCACCCCGAGTCTTCGGAGATGGGGCGGCATACAAGTCCCATTAATAAATAAATAAATAAATAAATAAATAAATAAACCGGGCCAAACCGAGCCAAACTGGGCCCAATACCACCACTGCTCTGGAGCCTAGGGAGGGTGGAAAACAACAACCGGGCATGACTTACGGGCACATGTCTGGATCTGGCAGGCTCGGTCCTCACGTTCTGGGCCCAGGCAGGGCAATCCGATGCCGGAAGGGGCTGGATCGGTGCAGAAGTGGTATCGGTTTTGCAGTCCCAGCCCACAGGAGGCCGAGCATTCGCTCCAGGGGGTCCATTCGGACCACAAACCATTCACTAGTGAAGAAGAAGGAAAGGAAACCATCAGGAGATGCCCATCACAGAGATCGGAACTTGGGGCAAGGGGGAGGGTCTTTGTCCCCTCCCCCCCAGATTATCAACCCCCCCTACCCTTGATAAGGTAGACTACCCAGCTCAGGCTGGTACCAAGGAAACCAAATGCAGAATAATAATGGAAGGATGGAGTGGGAAGTGACCTTGGAGGTCATCTAGTCCAGCCCCCCGACTCAAGCAGGAGAGCCTTACACAATGAGAGTTGGAAGGGGCCTGGGGGGGTCATTTAGTCCAGCCCCCTGCTCAAACAAGAAACCCTTGAAACCCTGCTTGAGCCGGGGGCTGGACTAGATGACCTCCAAGATCTCTTCTGACTCTGTCACTCTGTAATGGTCTCCTGCTTGAGCACTGGGCTAGACTAGAGGACCTCTAAGATTCCTCCCAACTCTCTCATTCCATGAGTCTGTAAGGGCTTCTTGTTTGAGCAGGGAGGTAATTCTGTATGAGGTTCCTCATCGAGTGGGGGGGGGTCAGACTAGAAGACGTCCGAGGTCCCTTCCAACTGGGTAATATTCTGTCAGGGGTCTCCTGCTCGAGCAGGGGGCTGGACTAGATGACCACCAAGCTCCCTTCCAGCTTTTTTTTCCTGAGTCTGAGCCTCTTTGGATGAATGGACCAACACTTCCTGCTTTTTTGCAAACCATCCAGAATCTGCTGAAGAGAAATCTGATCCCAGGACAGCCAGTCCTCAACTTATGACCAAAATGGAGCCCTAACATTTTTGTTGCTAAGTGAGACAGTAGCTCCCCACCCCGTTTTACAACCTATCTGGCCACCCCTGTTGAGTGAATCCCTGCACTGGTGAACTTAGCCAGACATGAATCTGGCTTAACTTTTCTGAATGCAGGGAATCCTTGACTTATGCCCACAGCATTTCTGTCACTAAGCGAGACCACTGTTAAATGAATTGTGCCCCATTTGACAGCCTACCAATTGCATTAAAAGGAAGTATTCCCCAAAAACCTTTCTACCTCCCTCTCCTGAGTGAACGTAGGCTGTCCTCGACTTACAACCACCATCGAACCCCAAATTGATGTCATTGAGACATTTGTCTTTGCTCCGTTTTATGGTGTTCCTTGCTGCTGTTGTTCAGTGAATCCCTGCCTTTGGGAAGCGTCAAAAGCCAGTTGTTAAGCAAAGATCGCCATTTAGGTGACTGTTGTAAATGTGATTCGGTCGCTCAGCATTCCCCTATGACTGCGGGGATGTGGTGGCAGTCGTAAGCATGAAACTATGACGTTAGTCATTTTGTTTCTGGAATGGCGAATGGGCCTTAAATGAACCATCGTAGGACAATGACGGCATCAGAAGTGGAAGAACCTCGCTTACCGTCGCCACAGGCCACGCGGCTGCAATTGGCCACCTGCCCACCGACGCAGGAGCTGCGAAAAGGGAGGGGACAAAAAAAAGATCTGAATTACGCTGGAGCGATGACGTAAGGAAGGAGATGGTGGGACTGGACAGGAGATGAGAGACTGACCAGTTCTCGCAACCTTTGGTCACCACTTCGCCGGGAGTGTAGATCCGCCCCTCGACGGCGCACGGGCACACCTCCACTGGCACACACAGGTTGTTCTGGAAGAGGAGGAGAAGAATTTGGTGACCACAAAGGGACATCTTGCCATAGCCAACTTATCACAGCCAACTAACCGCATTTCCCTGAAAATAGGACCTACCCTGAAAGTAAGCCCTAGCTTGGCTTTTTTACATGTGTACCCAATATAAGCCCTACCCCCCCCCAAATAAGGCCTAATGAAGACCCTGCCCACTCCAGGGGGCACGGCTAAAAAATTAAGCTAGGGTGGGGTTGGGGGGGATGGAGCTGCCCTACTACTTATCTTTGGACAGTTGCCAGCCCATTTCTTCTGCAGACAGCAAGCCTTTCCTGAAGGCCTCTGTAGCCAGTATCAGAGCTCTGGATCAAGAGTTGGCCATAGTGAGTTGGCCATGGAGAGTTGGCCGTGCTGAGTTGGCCATGGTGTGCTGGCCATAGAGAGTTGGCCATGGAGAGCTGGTGTGGTGAGTTGGCCATGGAGAGCTGGCTATGGAGAGTTGGCCATGGGGGGGTTGGCCATGGAGAATTGGCCATGGAGAGTTGGCCATGGAGAGTTGTCCATGGTGAGTTGTCCATGGAGAGTTGTCCATGGAGACTTGGCCATAGTGTGTTGGCCATGGTGAGTTGGTCATGGTGAGTTGGTCATGGAGAGCTGGCCATGGAGAGTTGGCCATGGAGAGCTGGCCATGGAGAGTTGGTCATGGAGAGTTGGCCATGGAGAGTTGGCCATGGAGAGCTGGCCATGGAGAGCTGGCCATGGAGAGTTGGCCATGGAGAGTAGGCCATGGTGAGTTGGCCATGGAGAGCTGGCCATGGTGAGTTGTCCATGGAGAGTTGTCCATGGAGACTTGGCCATAGTGTGTTGGCCATGGTGAGTTGGTCATGGTGAGTTGGTCATGGAGAGCTGGCCATGGAGAGTTGGCCATGGAGAGTAGGCCATAGAGAGTTGGTCATGCGGAGTTGGCCGTGGGGAGTTGGCTGTGGGGAGTTGGCTGTGGCGAATTGCCATTGACCATTTGAGACACCAGCCTCCCCTTCTTCCAGGCATGGCTCCCTCTGCTCTTGTGGCGCTAGTCCTCATGAATCCAGGTCAGACTGAATACCCTCCAAAAGACCCTAACCCCCACCTGACTTTTGCAAGAGATTTACAGGTGGGCACAGATATGGTTTGGCAGCACTGATCTCTTGGTGGAGACAGCTAGCAGAAACACTTTGGGTGTATGTACCAGCAAGAGGGTGCCATTGGAGCAGTAGCACCCCGGCCGGCATGCCGTCTGTCCAGTGTCATCGTCCATGCTGAGCTCCGCGCAGGAACCTGGTCCGTCGGCGCACTCCCGCCATACTTTCCCCGATGGGCAGGTGCCCGGAATCTCACCTGGTTGGAAGGAACAAGAGAAAGCTTAGTTGGAAAAGTTTTAGAATCGATTTCTCGATGAAGGAGGTTTGATCCTGGAGACACCACAGCCAGGTTCTGTGGTGGTTGGGTGGGGTTCCCCTGATTGAGCTGGGGGGGTTGGACTAGATGACCTCTGAGGTCCCTTCCAACTCTTTCATTCTGTAAGGGTCTCCTGCTTGAGGAGTGGGTTGGACTACATGACCTCCAAGGCCCCTTCCGAGTCTCCCATTCTGTAAGGATCTCCCACTTGTGCAAGGGGTTGGACTAGATGACCTCCCAGGTCCCTTCCATCTCTTTCATTCTGTAAAGGTCTCTTGCTTGAAGAGGGTGTTGGATTGAATGATCACTAAGGTCCCTTCCAACTCTCTCATTCTGTAAGTCCCTTCCAACTCTCTAATTCTCTGTAAGGGTCTCCTGCTTTTGAAGACGGGGTTGGACTAGATGCCTCCAAGGTCCCTTCTGTGTCTTTCATTCTGCTTGAGGAGAGGGTTGGACTAGATGACCTTCCAGGTCCCATCCAACTTTCTAATTGTGCAACAGTCTCTTGCTTGAGGAAGGGGTTGGACTAAAAGATCTCCCAGGCCCCTTCTGAGTCTCTCATTCCGTAAGGCTCTCCCACTTGTGCAAGGGGTGGACTAGATGACCTCCCAGTCCCCTTCCCGCTCCATTCGGATCGCTCCAGCCATCCATTGATCGAAGGCAAACCGAGCCCACCTGTGCAGGGCTGAAGGTTGCAGGTAGAGAAGTCGAGCCGGCCCAAGACGCTGATGCTGGCTCTGGTTCGGTTGCGGTAGCCACCCCCACAGGGCACCGAGCATGCCGACCAGGGGCCCCATTCTACGCCGGACCCTGTATGGGGGCAGGGGAGAGGAGGGTCGCAAAAAGTGGGGAGGGGGGGAATGAGCGGGGGTTGGAAACCCACAACTTTTTGGAAGCCCCCCCCACTTGTGCAAGGGGTTGGACTAGATGACCTCCCAGGTACCATCCAACTTTCTAATTGTGTAAGGGTCTCTTGCTTGAGGAGGGGGTTGGACTAGATGACCTCCAATGTCCCTTCCGACTCTCTCATTCTGGAAGGACTTGAATTTTTGCCCATCTTAAGTCTGTCTTTCTCGGTGGAAAAAGTGGACTGGTGACTATTATGGTGATTGGCAGCTCACGGGAAAAACACTCTAGACATGCTCAGAGACTGTGTGCCTAGAATCCATGCCTTTTCGACCTTTGGGGACTGCTGCTCAGTGGGAGAGCTGAGTTCCAGACTCTGACGCCAGAGTGGGATGTAAGAACAGTTCTTTACGAAGAGACTGGACAACCGGGGGGGCAGGGTGTTCCGGAATGGTAGAGGAGCTCATGCTCGAGCAGGGGGGTTGGACTAGATGACCTCTGATGCCCCTTCATAGAATTCAATGATTCTGTCAGGGTCTCCTGCTCAAGCAGGGGGTCAGACTAGAAGATCTACAGAGTCCCTTCCAATTCTGTTAGTCTCCTATTCTCCTCCCTCCCTCCCTCCCTCTCTCTTTCTCTCTCTTTCTCCTTCTTTCTTTCTTTCTCTCTCTCTCCCTCCCTCCCTCCCACTCTTTCTTTCTTTCTTTCTCTCTCTCTCTCTCCCCCCTTCCTCTCTCTTTCTCTCTTTTTCTCCTTCTTTCTTTCTCTCTCTCTCTCTCCCTCCCTCCCACTCTTTCTTTCTTTCTTTCTTTCCTTTCTTTCTCTCTCTCTCTCCCTCCCTCCCTCCCTCCCCCCCCTCTCTTACCTGGGCAGGGCTGCAGGCTGCAGAACTCAATCTCCACCTTGGAGCCCTGGCAGTTCTGTCCTTCCAACTCAATGTCGACACGGTGCCGCCGCCGAGTCCCCACGTTGCAAGTCCGGCTGCAGGAGCTCCAAACTGACCAAGAGGTCCAGCTACAGTTGCCTTTTGGAGGAGGAGGAGGGTGAGATAAGAATGAGCTTCAATTCCCAGAATCCCCCAGCCAACTTTCTTTAAGAGGGGAGGACTTCAACTCCCAGGATTCCTCATACATGAAAAGGGAAGGACTTCAACTCCCAGAAATCCTCATGCTTTAAGAGGGGAAGAATTCAACTCCCAGGATTCCTCATACATTAAGTGGGGAGGATTTCAACTCCCAGGATTCCTCACGCTTTAAGAGGGGAGGATTTCAACTCTCAGGATTCCTCATACTTTAAGAGGGGAGGATTTCAACTCTCAGGATTCCTCATACTTTAAGAGGAGGATTTCAACTCTCAGGATTCCTCATACTTTAAGAGGGGAGGATTTCAACTCTCAGGATTCCTCATACTTTAAGAGGGGAGGATTTCAACTCCCAGGATTCCTCATGCTTTAAGAAGGGAGGATTTCAACTCTCAGGATTCCTCATACTTTAAGAGGGGAGGAGTTCAACTCCCAGGATTCCTCATTCCTCTTTGGATCCTCCTACCCCCCCATCATAAAGGTCATGACCTCCCATGACCCCTCCCCTAATTTAAAAGTTACCTGGGCAAGGTTCTGTGCCACACACCATCGCCCCCTCCTGGCAGGTGCTGGAACGTAAAAAATATCAACTTTCAGGAATCTGGAAACTTCTTTGGATGCCTGGACCAACCGGGGCTCCCTGTGGGGGGGGGGGAGTAGTGTCTGCTCCTCCCCGATTAAGCCAGATTGGGAAACCCTCCTTCCTGATTAAGCCAGATTGGCAGACCGGTGGTGAAATGCTAACGGTTCGGAGCAGTTCAACCGAACCAGTTGCTACCCTTTCGGCGGAATGGGTAGTAAAACTAAAACTCCTCAGAGCAGCTGAGGGGAGAAAGAAGAGAAAAGCACAGGATTGGCCCTCCCGTCCGCCCCCGTGCTTTTCTCTTCTTGATCCTCTCAGCTGATTGGCATGGCAGAACTTCCGCTGGTGTGGGGAAAGCTGCACAAGTGCGCAATTGCCGAAATCAGTTGTCAGATTTCCAGCAGTTACCCCCATTTAAATCATGAGTCTCGAGCCAAAACTTCCAAAACTTCCAAAGGATTTATGGGGAGTTAACATGTCCAACACCTCTATCTATCTATCTATCTATCTATCTATCTATCTATCTATCTATCTATCGTCAATCTATCATCAATACCATCTATCCATCTATCCACCTCCTCTATCATTATCAATATCTATCTATCCACCTACCTCTATCATTTATGTACAGTCTATCTATCTATCTATCTATCTATCTATCTATCTATCTATCTATCTTTCATATATTATCTGGCAGTTCTCCCCAATTAAATCCTGAGTCTCAAGCCAAAACTTCCAAAACTTCCAAAGGCTTTATGGGGAGTTAACATGTCTGGTGCTGCCTGGGTGCAGCCAACTCTGAGACACATCGTTCCTTGTCCCCCTTGACCCTGGTTTCCCCCCCCCCACACCTCCTGGGTGTGTTATAAATCATATTCTCCAATGAGACACATCCATAGCCAAAAGTCATCAATCATGCTCTCCAATTAGGATTTTTTGCGGCAGAAACTTCAGTCACCTAGTAACAATCTTTGAAAAACTATGTATGGAATGCGCTTTTGGTTTCCAAGCTGCTGCACTGCTCCCCCCTCTCTTTCTGTTGGCAACTCTAAAAAGACCATAGAAATATTTGAGGAGTTGACACCGGCAGGGAAACTGGTAGAATCCCACCACTGTGCCAGACCCTCTTGTAAAGGGAAGGAAAAGGCAGAGCGGCGATGCCAATCTCCTACCAGTTGTTGCAAGAGTCTCGACGGATGGTGGCACCTGGTGGGTAACTCTCCCCTTGGTAGTAACACAGACACTGGCTGAGCGGCACGCAGGATCTGTTCTGGAGGTAGAGGCCCTCGGGGCAATGGCAGCCATCCCGGCAGGGGGAGGCACACTCTACTTGAGTGTCCTGGTCCAGGCAGAGCCGGGGGCAAGCACCCCCTTTCTGCTGGCACTCCTTGGCCGTCAGGTAGACCATGTTGGGCGGGCACTGAGCTGCGGGCGGAAGAACAAAGGAGAGGATCAGCTGGGCAGTTCGGGCAAGCGGGCAGGACGTCGACAACCATCGCCCACCCTGCCCTGTTCTGCAGCCTGGAGGGCTCCCACTTGGGCAGGAGGGTTAGACTAGATGACCTCCAAGGTCCCTTCCAACTCTGATGATTCTGCAAAGGCCTCCTGCTTCAGCTGGGGGTTGGACTAGATGACCTCCGAGGTCCCTTCCAACTGTGATTCTGTAAAGGCCTCCTGCTTGAGCTGGGGGTTGGACTAGATGACCTCTGAGGTCCCTTCCAACCTTGTGATTCGGTAATTCTGTAAGGATCTCCTGTTTGAGCTGAGGGTTGAATCCCTCCCAACCTTTTAAATTAAATTTAATTTAATTTAAAAATTAAGTTAAGTTAAATTACATTACATTAAAGAAAAGGAAAAAAAGTAAATTACTTTACATTATATTACATTACATAAATTAAATTAAATTAAACAAAAGAGAAGTCGATTAAATTAGTTTACATTTAATTAATTAATTAAATTAAAGAAAAGGAAAGAAAATTACATTACATTAAATAAATTAAATTAAAGAAAACAAAACTACTTTACATTACATTGCATAAATGAAATGTAATAAAATAAAATAAAAGTAGATTAGATTTGTTTACATTAATTAATTAAAGAAAATTTAATTAGTTTACATTACATTAAATAAATAAAATTAAATTAAAGAAAAGAAAATTTAATTACTTTACATTAAATAAATAAAATTAAATTAAAGAAAATCAAATTATTTTACATATCACATGAATTAAATTAAATTTAAAAAAGAGAAGTAAATTAAATTATCTTACATTAATTAATTAATTTAATTAATTTTAAATTATATTAAGTTATATTACATGATGTTACCTTACATTAAATACCATATAAAAATTCAATGCAAATATAAAAAATTCAATGCAAATATAAAAAAATTCAATGCAAATATAAAAATTCAATGCCATTTTTAGAATCTGTTACCTCTGCAGGGCTGCGTGTTGCAATCCCGTGTCTGGATCAAGGGGCCTGAACAGCCTGGGCCCCCATAGGCTGGCTTGGAGCAGGCGCGGTCACGAGTTTGCACCCCGGAGTCGCAAGGTGCTGAGCAGGTAGACCAGGCCGACCAAGGAGTCCAGATCCCCTCCACTGCAGAGAGATATTCTGTCATTCACCTTCTGCCAAAGGCCTGGCCAACAGTCTTTCAAGGGTGTGATTAGGAGCACAGACTTTATCTAGCCTGGAGAGCTGCCAAGTAACTATTTCCAAATGCAGTGCTGACAAGGAAGGGCTTGGCACAAGAGTCTCTGAGATGCACAGACAGATCTTCCCACTGCGGCAACGAATAGATTGTTTCCTGCAAAAGCCCCCTCCCTTTTTGCTCCTCTTTTAATCCCTATTGGAGGGGCCATTCACTGTCCACCTGTGACCTTACTCCCATGTCAACCCTTAGTTTGTAATTGTTCCCTTCTTCTGACAGCTCTGTGCATGCGCACACTGGGAACAGGCTCCAGCTGTACTTCTTCCCCACTGATCTCTGACTCCGAAAGCAGCTGATAACTGCCAGGCGGCCATGGCCCCATATCTGCCTCCAACACAGAGCCCTCGTCTGAGCCTTCCTCAGCCTCCAGGACCGGTCCAGGTTCCTCCCCAACCTCCTCACTGTCCATCTCTGCTGCCAGATTTGCTAGCCGCTGGCAGGCCACAACAGCTTCAATTAAGTTTTAAGCCTGGATTAAGTTTTGTTGAAAGCTGAGTTTTTCTTAGGAGATGAAAATCAAAGCTAAACCAGAATTAAGCTTCGATCAGAGCTGAGCTGAATGTATCAGATGAAAATCAAAACTAAGCTAGAATTAAGCTTTGATCAAAGCAGAGCTGAATTTATGAGATGAAAATCAAAGTTAATCTTCAATTAAGCTTGAATCAAAACTGAGCTTAATTTATTGGATGAAAATCAAAGCTAAACCAGAATTCAGGTTCAATCAGAGCTGAGCTTAATTTATGGCATGAAAATCAATCTTCAGCTGAGCTTGAATCAAAACTAAGCTTAATTTATAGGATGAAAATCAAAGCTAAACCAGAATTAAGTTTCAGTCAGAGCTGGACTTAATTTATTGGATGAAAATCCAAGTTAATCTTTAATCAAGCTTGAATCAAAACTGAGCTTAATTTATGAGATGAAAATCAAAGCTAAGCCAGGAATAGGGACTCTTCGCAGGGACTGCTGTAAGAAGTATTAGAGCTGTTTAAAATGTGGCGCGCACATTTGGACAAATACCCGATCCCGAAACCAGTTGTTGTATCGGTGGAATCCCACCCCTTCCTGTACTTCTGAAAGGAGTTCGTCCGATGAAATCTGAGCAGAATCTCGTCTGTTCAGATGAGTGAATTTGGGGCATGGCCACTGCTGATTTTTGGGTCACGCCGTGCTGGCGTCGCATTGGCAGCTCACCCGGGCAGAGAGGCGTCTCGCACTCCTCTTCCTGCACGGTCTCTCCATTGCACCCCACGGCCTGCGAGGTTCCATTGCAGTGCCGGAATCGTTTCCGTGTGCCAACCAGATCCGGGGCATAGAAACAGGTTTTGGAACAGGGGGACCAGGGAGTCCAGTCGCTCCAGAGCAAGGCTATTTCTGTGAGGGGACAGGAGGGAAGCAGTGTTCTAACCCGGCCTTAGCCAACTAAAAAAATATGATCTTTTTAATTGCCAGCAGAAAGGGAATGTTCCTTGTTCCAAGGAAACAAACACCAAACAGAGGTAAAAGCAGAACCTTTTAATGATTCTTTACGAATTCCGTTCCTTCACGGTTAAAAGGCTGTTTCAAACTAATTGTCTCTGATAAGAACAAGCCTTGCCAAGGTTGTGCAAGGCTGCCAAGAGCACTAGATAAAGTTACTAAGAAACATTTCAAATACAAAGAGTCTCCAAACACCAACCAAGATAATCTGAATGTCCACAAGGCTTGAGTGCAAAAACTTCTTTGCTTTCTGCAAAGAACTCCGGTTTCTCAGCTGGCTTTTATCCCTTAAGGGAGGGGCCATTACCTTGCAGCCTTACTCCCAAGTTGCCTGTGCTGCTGCAGCTGTTCTTTCCTTTGAGCAGTGCTGCACGCGTGCACTGAGCACAGGCTCCTTGGGGACCACTTCCTCACTGCTGCCAGCCTCCACAATCTCCGAAGGCAGCATTCCACTCCCTGATGGTCCTGGCCCAATCCCTAAATCACACGCAGGCCCTCATCCGAGTCCTCACTCTCCAAGGCCTCAGTCGTCCGCACCTGCTGCTGGCGAACCACAACAGGGAGTGGGGGAAAGCTGTGCATTTCTTAAATGCCTCAGATAATCGCCTTGGCAGCCCAAAGCTGTCAGCGCACAAGAATAGTACTGGAGAGCATGATTGATGACTCTTGGCTATGTATGTGTCCCATTGGAGAATATACATCCAGGGGATGGGAGGAAGACCATGGTCAAGGGGGAAATGAAGGATGTACTTCAGTGTTGGCTGCACCCAGCTAACGCTGACATGGCCACTCCTAATAAATCAATATTTTTTTTACTCTGAGAGATGCAGCTAGAGACTTATGAATGGAATGGGGGTGGATTTGTGGGCAGTGGTGGGATTCAACAGGTGTAATTACCGGTTCGTCTGAACCGGTCCGTACCAGCTGAATCCCACTCCTGTCCATAGGTGATTCACAAGCCGTAACAGTCTCTGAGTTCCCAGCAGGGAACCTCCATTAGCATTTCAATCCCAACACAAATAAAAGCAAGAGCAGACATTTTGAAAATTAGACAATGGAACAGGGTGGAGAAAGGAGAAAAGTTTAAAATGACAGGTTACAATGTGGAAGTAGACAGGGACAAAGATTTGAGAGAGGAATATAAAAGAGGAAGAAGAAAGAAAAAAGAGAAAGAAGATTTGAGAGAGGAAAAAGAAGCTTCTCGGATGAGAAGCGAAACCTCTTCAAGGAAAAAAAACCTGAAAAGGTCTTGCTTCTCATCCAGAGAAGCTTCCTCCCTTCTGAGTAACAGTTCAATCCTTCCATCAGAAGTGAAGAAGCTTCTCGGATGAGAAGCGAAACCTCTTCAAGGAAAAAAACCTGAAAAGGTTTCGCTTCTCATCCAGAGAAGCTTCCTCCCTTCCAAGTAACAGTTCAATCCTTCCATCAGGATGGAAGGATGGAAAAAACAAGAAAGTCAAGTTGCCTTTCAGGAAAAATGGAGACAATTTAGGTGTGGTTTTTGTGATTTTTTTTAATGCATAAATCCTATGTCATGGGAGATAAATGAATAAAGAGGGGTCCGCCACACAGAAAATGATGTTACTGCTGCTCTTACCTGTGGTGCAGATTGTGTGACACTCGCGCACCTCTTGGGCATCCCCTTGGCACGGGGCACCCCCGTTGGCTGCTGGCGGGTTGGAGGGGGATCTGTAGAGAAAGAGCAGGGTTTGGGGGAACGTTTAAAGCAGTGATTAGTTTTCCATCCATTTTTCGGGGAGAGGGTACATACAGATAATCCTTGGTTTATGACTGTAACGGAACTTGCCCATCATGGTCATAAGTCGTAATATTCATAAAAGCAAGGATTCTACCAGTTCTGCCTGGTTCAGCCCAGTTCGTCACAGTTCGGCCGAACCAGTTGTGCTGAGGATCATCTGTGAGCAAACCGGTTCGCTCCAATGATCAGCTGTTGGGATCCCCTGCCCGCCCGTCTCTATTCTGACCTTCATTTCTTGGTTTTTCAAGCTCAGCTGCTTCGCGCGGCACAGCAGATTGCCACGTGCAAGTTGTTGAACACACAGGGAGAGTGCAGGATTGCAGGAAAAGATCAGTAGCAAACTCTTTGTGCGCACGCGAGCACTCCCAAACTGGTTGTTACACCGGTTGAATCCCACCCCTGCCATTAAGTGACTGCCTGGGTCATACTCTGGTTAAGAGAATGCTGCAGTCGTTAAGCAAACCAATGGTGTGCTGTGGCCCGTTGTGCTAAAAAATGGCATTAAATGCCCTTTTTTTTGTTTTGTACAAAACTGCCATAACACACATTCACGGGACCACACGACACTACAAAGGCAGAGTTAAGGTTCCAACTAACAAACACAACCAAGTCAGCATTTTGAGATGATCAGATTTCTCAAAGGACTGTTTTATTGAGTCATGGACTGAAGGAACCATTGTGGAGGATGGATGGATGGATGGATGGATGGATGGATGGATGGATAGATAGATAGATAGATGATAGATAGATAGAACAGATAGATTAGACAGATTAGAGAGAGGGATACAGTAGATAGACAGGTGTGTGTGTGTGTGTGTGTGTGTAGTATTTATTCTTGGGTATTTCACGTGTTAATAGTTGTGTTTTTATAGCTATAAAAGCACAACTATTAACACATGGGAAAATACCTGAAGAAACCTAAATACCATACATATAAATACCCGTGAAAACATAAGAAAATAGATAGATAGATAGATAGATAGATAGATAGATAGATAGATGATAGATGGATAGATAGATAGAGGCAGAGGTAGAGGTAGAGAGAGAAAGATATAGAGATAGATGTAGATAGATAAAACAGATAGATTAGACAGACAGACAGACAGATAAAGAGAGAGAGAGGTAGAGATAAAGATAGATAGATAGATAGATAGATAGATAGATAGATAGATAGACAGACAGACAGACAGACAGACAGATAAGATACTTTCCTAACATGCACCCAGGGGAAGCAGCGCTGGCGCAGGATGCTTCCTTCCTTACCGGAACCTTTGCTGCATCCCAATGCCGCAACTCCGGCTGCAGGGGGTCCATGGGGACCAAGCCGACCAGCCGCATTTCACGGGACAGGCCACCGCGTCGCAGGTCACCGTGCCCTCCAGGCAAACGCTACAGGGGGATGGAACCGATGTTAAGCATTTCCCCCTCGCTTCCGATTCGGGGGTGCCGGGAGAACGATGACGGGGTGTGTGTGAAGAATGTTTATCCCATGTGATCCCTTTTTAACAACCGGGTTGCTAATTTCACCACGGCAGGGATTCACTGAACCAAGGTGGCGAGGAAAGTCATAAAATGGGACAACCCTCATTTGATGAACTTCTCACTTAGTGTCAGGATTCTGGCAGTTCCCCCCCCCCAATTAAATCCTGAGTCTCGAGCCAAAACTTCCAAAACTTCCAAAGGATTTATGGGGAGTTAACATGTCTGGCGCTGCCTGGGTGCAGCCAACTCTGAGACACATCGTTCCTTGTCCCCCTTGACCCTGGTTTCCCCCCCACACCTCCTGGGTGTGTTATAAATCATATTCTCCAATGAGACACATCTATAGCCAAAAGTCATCAATCATGCTCTCCAATTAGGATTTTTTGCGGCAGAAACTTCAATCACCTAGTAACAATCTTTGAAAAACTATGTATGGAATGCGCTTTTGGTTTCCAAGGTGCCACACTGCTCCCCCTCCCTTTCTGTTGGCAACTCTAAAAAGACCATAGAAATATTTTAGCAACATTCGGACTGCCATCTGTCAGAAAAGCTGTAGCACTTCCTTACTCTCCTTAGTTGCTCTTCTCTCCACCTTTTCCAAAGGTCTCAACCTCCATTTTTTTAATCATACGGCAAGCAAAACTGGGTGTGGCATTCCAGGCGGGCCCTACTGAGGTGTTATCCTTTCATCCTGGGAGGGATCCCCCACAGCCCTCTCCATTTGGGAAACCTCACCCTCCCACCATAAAATTGCCTCCAACAAGCCCTCCCTTCTTTTAAGCACAACGTTATTCTAGAACAGCGGTCGCCAACAGTGGTCCGTGGTCCGCAAGAAAATTTTGGTGTTCCGCAGAGAAATGTCACCCCCAGAGCACCCCCTCAAAGCAATTAATCCAGGCTGCAGGGGAAGACAAGGCTGCCCCGCTCACATGGCCTGCGGGAGCCCTCTCTGCCCACTCACTCCTTACCCTGCAACTTGCCTGCTAAATTGCTATTTTTCCTTTTTTTTCCCCTGACCATCAGCTGTTCTGCTGTGCCAGGAGATTTAGATTAGCTAGAAAGCAGGAAATGGTTGGATTTCTTGCTTTCTAGCTAATCTAAAAGCAGAGCTGAACCTTCCTTAGGACTGAAGCTTCTATTTTTCAGTGCAGACTCACGGCAAGCAAATTTTATGTGGCAGACTCAGGCAGCTGATGGCAGAAAGGCAGATCTCTGAGTGAATCTGTGATTCTGTGAGCAACTCAATCTGCCTGCCTGCTTTGCCTGATTTTGGGTAAAAATTGCTCTTTTTTAAAAATAAAAAAATCAATATTGACATAAATATTTATAATATTTACATACAAGCCATGCCCAGCCAGTCATGTGACCACCAAGCCACACCCAGATTAGACCATGCCCAAGAACCAGTTGTTAAGGAATTTGAATCCCACCCCTGCCTCTGTGTGTGTGTGTGTGAGAGAGAGAGAGAGAGAGAGAGGTTAGATCAGATCTCTCTCTCCCTCCCTCCCTCCCTCCCTCCTCCTCTCTCTCTCCCCCACCAATGTCAGCAAGCCACCATCAGTCAAAATTCATACAGTGGTCCCCAGGATTTAAAATTATGAGTTTGGTGGTCCCTGAGGTCCAAAAGGTTGGCAACCCCTGCTCTACAACAGGGCAGGTTTGCAGAGAAAGGGAATTGCTCACACTCACCACTGACTGCAATTGTCCCGCAGGAAGATCTCTCCTGGGCGACGGTGGTCATGGTCGAAGAAGCAGTGGCACTGGCTGACGTTCACGCAGGCCCCCTCCTGGAGGAAAAGGCCAGGGGGGCAACGGCAACCTGTAGGCAACGGAGGGACATTATCTACCTGGGAAGAAGGGGTGCAAAGATACCACCCCACCACCACCAGACCAAAGACCCTGGGCTCACCCTCCACGCAGCTGCTCTGGCAGGACCTCTGGACACCCAGCTGGAGGCAAGTCTGTGGGCAAGGATCTACCAGGCCACGGGCGCAATGCCCGGCTTGCACAAACACCATGTCTGGCCCGCAGTCTGCGGAGGGGAAAAAAAAGAGGATTGAACTGTAGCTCAGAAGGAGGAAGCTTCTCTGGATGAGAAGCAAAACCTTTTCAAGGGGACAAAAAAAAAACCAAGATAAGGAGCAGAAGTAACAGAAGGACAGAGGCGGAAGGGACCTCGGAGGTCTTCTAGTCCAACCCCCTGCTCAAGAAGGAGACCCTTACAGAATCATGGAATGACAGAGAGTCCAACCCTTAGCTCAAACAGAAGGCAAAGCTTTGAGTGCGCCATCTTGCCTTTCCCCCTCTACCATACTGTACTGGATGGACACCCCTGAGAGGACGGGAAGGGAAGGGGGCATTTGGGATCAGACACCCCCACACACACCTCCTGCCCAAAGGCCCACATTTCCTCTGGTTCTCTTTTGCTAATGATTTGGAGGATCCCAATTGAATAAATAATAATAATTTATAAATAATAATAAATTAGAAAGATAGAGAGATTGAGAGATAGAGAGAGAGAGAGATAGAGAGCGATACTGATAGATATAAACATGGAGATAGAGATAGATGGATGGATATAGAAAGATAGATGGATAGATCAATCAATTGATAGATATAGAGAGAGATAGAGAGAGATAAAGATAGATAGAGATAGCTATAGATAAATAGATATATAGGTATATAGATATATATAGAAAGCAGTTGGAGGTCCAGTCGGTCCGAATCTGATTGATCGCAGTTAAGATCTTTTAGTAGATCTTATCTGGTGGCACTGGAAGTGGCGAAGCGTGTTTACTTCTCTGCTGTCATTGCGTCCGCAGATAATTGCCTGGCCGCCCTGTTTCGGGTCACTCGCTCCCTCCTTAATCAGAGGGTAGAGGGGGACCCTTTGCAGGGATGGGCCAAGGAGTTTTGTTAACATCTGACGGACAAGATCGCTCAGATCCGGACTGGTTTGGATTCTGACTGGCTAGAGTCTGACGGGGGGGAAGCGTCAGGTCTTGGAAACTCCATCTGGGAAGAGTTCGATCCTGTGACTTTGGATGAAGTGGATGGGATCATGAGGAGGCTGAGTACTGTCACGTGTTTATTGGACCCATGTCCCTCCTGGCTGATTTATGCCGCCTGGGAGGTTACACAAAGCTGGCTCCAGGCAGTGGTTAATGCTTCTTTGAGTGAGGGATGCTTCCCCTCCACCTTGAAGGAGGCGGTGGTGAGGCCCCTCCTCAAGAAGCCTGCCTTGGATCCAGCTATTTTAAACAACTTTTGTCCTGTCTCCAACCTTCACTTTGTGGCGAAGGTTGTTGAGAGCGTGGTGGCTTGCCAGCTTCCGATGTTCCTAGAGGAAGCTGACTATCTGGATCCATATCAATCGGGTTTCAGGCCGGGTACAGCACAGAGACGGCATTGGTTGCACTGGTGGATGATCTCTGGCGGGCTCGGGATAGAGGTTATTCCTCTATCCTGGTCCTATTAGATCTCTCAGCGGCTTTTGATACCATCGACCATGTTGCGGCGCCTTGGGGGGTTGGGAGTGGGAGGCACTGTTTTACGGTGGTTCTCCTCCTACCTCTCGGGCCATTCGCAGACGGTGTTGGCAAGGGGATCGAGGTCGACCCTGAGGCCCCTCATTTGTGGGGTGCCTCAGAGGTCGGTTCAACATCTACATCATCCATGGTTTTAGTGAGGTATCATCAGTATGCTGATGATACCCAGCTTTTTATCTCCACCCCAAACCAACCAGTGATGCTCTTGACGTGATGTCCTGGTGCCTGGAAGTGGTACGGGTCTGGATGGGAAGGAACAGGCTTCGGCTCAACCCGGCCAAGACTGAGTAGCTGTACGTACCGGCATCTCGGATTGTCCAGAATGTTCCATCTTTGGTCATGCGGGGAGAGGTGTTACCCCCTTTGGGAAGGGTGTGCAATTTAGGCGTCCTCCTGGATGCACAGCTCAACTTGGAAGATCATGTCGGAGCTGTGACTGGGGGGGCATTTGCACAAGTTCGTCTTGTCCACCAGTTGCACCCCTATCTGGACCGGGATGCCTTGCATGCAGTTACTCACGCGCTCATTACCTCCCATGTAGACTACTGCAATACTCTCTACATGGGGCTGCCCTTGAGGACCACCCAGAGGCTTCAGCTGGTGCAAAATGCAGCCGCGCGGGTTGTGATGGGAGTGTCCTGATACTCCCATGTTACACCCTTCCTGCGCGAGCTGAATTGGCTGCCGGTTGCCCTCTAGGTGAGGTTCAAGGTGCTTGTCATCATCTATAAAGCCTTTCATGGCTTGGGTCCAGGGTATTAGTGGGAGCATCTACTGCCAGCAACGACGTCCGACGCCCAGCGCCACATAGGTGGGGCCTCCTCAGGGTGCCATCAGCCAGACAATGTCGGCTGGCGACCCCCAGGGGGAGGGCCTATTCTGTGAGCTCGCCTCTGGAATCAACTGCCCGTGGAGCTTCGGGTGGCTCCTGACCTCCGCTCCTTCCGTCATGACCTGAAGACTTGGCTTTTTTGTTCATCCAACCTGGACTGAAGGGGATTTTAATAGTTTTAATTTGTCTCATGTTGTTTGTGGGTTTTAAATTGGTTTTAGATTTAGTGTTGGGGTTTTCAGGTTTAATAGTTTCTTAAAGTTTGTATTCTCTGTTTTTATCATGAGAGCCTCTGAGTCCTTCGGGAGATAGGGCAGCATAGAAATCCCAATAAATAAATGAATAAAGAAATAAAGATGATAGATAAAGATAGATAGATGATAGATGATAGATGATAGATAGATAGATAGATAGATAGATAGATAGATAGATAGAGGTAGATATAGACAAAGACATAGACATAGTGATAGATGGATGGATGGATGGATGGATGGATATAGAAAGATAGATGGAGAGAGAGAGATGATACAGTAATAACATAATGTATCATAACATAACATAATACAATTCATTATATATATTATATATATTATAAAATATTATATATACATATACACATACAGAGATATACGTACACACACATACACACACATACACACTATATAATTGATAAATAAATAGTAATAATTTGGAAACGATCAGACCCTCTCCAAGGCAGCCAAGATAACTAAGCCTTCGGCAGGGAGGTTCAGGGTTCGAAAAGCAACCCCGGGGGATTGGCGGCCACTGTTCTCTGGGCATGTGCAGAGTGCTTCCCCCCCCCCAGGAGAGTGGTCCTAGATCCCCATTTAAATTTCTATCCCTGTGATACTGCCCCATCCTCAGGGGTGGGTTTCCATTTTTTTGTTATATGCGTGCACGCGCTTCGTCAAAAATTTCCACTACCAGTGTGCCAGAACTGGTCGAAACTGGCTGAATACCACCTCTGCCCATCCATGCCCCTCCCACTTAACATCAGACAAGCCCCCCCCGCCACCTTCGCTCACCCCGGGCATCTCCGCAGGGCTGTTGGTTGCACGTCTCCATCTGGACGGCATCTCCAGGACATAGCTGTCCGCTGTTCTTGGGAGGGGGATCAGCGCAGGTCCGGGTGCGACTCCGGACGCCGCCCCGGCACTCCGCATCGCAATCTGACCATTCGCCCCAGGCGGCCCAGGCTCCATTCACTGGTATAGAGGGGGGAGAAGCAGGAGGAAGTAGCATCGGTGAAGACCAAATGAAGAAGTCAACTCCTTGAGTGACGGCCACGGTGGTGCTCGAAATGTGGCTAAATGAAACATTAGTCAAGGGTGTTTTGCCCAGGGCAGGGTTAGGCTGCTACCAGTTTGCACCAGTTTGGGCAAACCAGTTGCAAATTTTACATCTAGTTCACCGAACCGGTAGTTGCAACAACTGGCTGGCCCAACCCACCTCAGTCCACCCCTCCCAGGAGTCTCCATGTGGCCCGTTTTGGATCCCAGGGAAGTGCAGGGCTCCGGAAAGCCGGGGAGTGGGGAAACGGGCCTCCTGGATTTTACCCTCCAGAGCAGTGGTCACCAACCAATGGGCTGGGGACCACTGGTGGTCCATGAGAAAATTTTGGTGGTCTGCAGAGAAATGTCACCCCTCCCAAAGCAATTAATCCAGGCTGCATGGGAACACAAGGCTGTGCCACCCACATGGCCTGCAGAACTCAAGGCTTGCATTGCTTGCATTGTGAACAACACGAGGTAGTGAGGGGAGGGGGGAAGGGGCAGAGTGGAGGAACTTGCCCCATTCACTCCATGCGCCTGGCCTGGCCACCGGGATGCTTCTTTCCACTTTTTTCTTCTGCTTTTGGCTGCACGCAAGGAAAGCAGCAAAAGTCTTTCTTTCTCTCCCCCAAACTCCGCCAGAAATGAGTCTTTGGGACCTTGCAAGGCCTCCTGCTCCAAGAGGCTGCACTGGCACGACAAGTCTCATAAAGACTCATTTCTGGCAGAGTTTGGGGGACAGAAAGAAAAGACTTCTGTGGCTTCTGCTGCTTTCCGTGCACAAAGACAAAAGTCTCTCCTCTCTCTCTCTCTCTCTCTCTCCTGAGAATGGAGCTGGAGATGGTCTCTTGCAATCCCAAATAAAGAACGATCGATCAGTAGGAAAAACGGGGTGGGGAATTTTCCTGCAGACTTTTTTGGGGGATTTTCCCAGGGACTCTGCTCCACGGGATTCAAAATGATGAGTTTGGTGGTCCCTGAGGTCCGAAAGATTGGCGACCCCTGCTCCAGAGGCTCGAGGAAAACCTCTGGAGTCCAGGAAGGGTAAAAACGCCCCCCTCCCGCTGTGGGGCAGAAGGCTGACTAGGCCATGCCCATCATGGCCACTCCCACCCAGCAACCGGGCAAAGAACCGCTTGCTAAATTTTTTGGAAGCCTTTCCCTGGTTCCCCCCCCCCCATTGTACAACTTTTCCTGGCCCGGTTGTTAAGCAAAACGTGGTTTTTGTGGAATTCGGAACGTGGTCATTCCCACGCTTTGGGGCTTCCCCCCTTGACTTTGCAAGTCATATGGTCACAAGAGGGGATCGTGGCATAGGAACCAATGGCCAAGGGTCTGAATTTGGATCCAGTAATCGCGGGGAAGCGAGAGTCATAAGTGCAAAAACTGGTCCCTTTGTTTGGTGCCGTCATCGTAACTTTGAATGGTCATTAAATGAACTGCCATAAGACAAAAGGCTACCTGCATAATGTTCTCCCTGTAGAACGTCTGCAACAACTTCAATTTGTATTTGCATTTATATTTGTATTTCAATTTCTGTTTGTTATTTCAATTTCAATTTGTATTTTTATAAATCAATTTCAATTTCTTTGTTATTTCAATTTCAATTTCAATTTTTTTTCAATTTCTATTTCTATTGCTATTTCTATTTCATATTTCAATTTTGTATTTCAATTTCAATTTCTATATTTTAATTTCAATTTCAATTTGTTTTTGTATTTCTATTTCATCTATCCCTATTGCTATTTCATAATTTCTATTTCGATATTTCAATTTCAATTTGTTTTTCTAAATTTCTATTTCAATTTTTGTTATTTCAATTCCTATGTCTACTTCAATTTCAATTTGTATTTCTATTTTTTCTATTTCTATTCCTATTTCTATTTCATAATTTCTATTTTGATATTTCAATTTGTTCTTCTAAATTTCTATTTCTGTTATTACAATTTCAATTTCTATGTCTATTTTAATTTCTGTTTGTATTTCTATTTCTATTTTTTTCAATTTCAATTTCTATTGCTATTGCTGTTTCATATTTCAATTTTGTATTTCAATTTCAATATTTCTATTTCTATGTGTATTTGTATTTCTATTTTTTTCCATTTCTATTTCGCATTTCAATTTCAATTTGTATTTCTATATTCCAATTTCAATTTCTGTATTCCAATTTCTATTTCTATTATTTCTATGTGCATTTGTATATATGTACATATATGTACACTGTTTCCCTGAAAATAAAACCCAACTGGAAAATAAGCCCTAGCATGATTTGTCAGGATGCTCATAATATAAGCCCTACCCCAAAAATAAGCCCCAGTTAAGATTGTCAGCCAGACAGATGCATTTGGAACTGTATTTCCCCAAAAATAAGACCTAACAAAAAAACAAACAAACCCTAGCATGATTTTTTCAGGATAACTCGTAATGTAAGCCCTATCCCGAAAATAAGCCCTAGTTCAGATTGTCAGCCAGACAGACACATTTAGTACCATACTTCCCCCAGAAATAAGCCCTAACTGGAAAATAAGCCCTAATGCATCTTTTGGAGCAAAAATTAATATAAGACCCGGTCTTATTTTCGGGGGAAACAGTATATATTACTTTGGGTATTTTGGGTATATATATGGTATAAAATATTAGCCTTAATGTTTTTTTCCTCAGAACGGTTCAGGTGGAGGCCAGATTTTTGCAAAGCCTGTGAATTGGGGTGAGGGGGTGAGGGAAGGGTTTGGGGGTAAATCCACCAAAGGTGCAAGGGTGGAAGAGAAAAGGCCGACCTGGACAGGCTCGGAGAAAGCAGGAGCGACTGTCAAAT
>SOZL01000092.1:0-36814 GCA_009733165.1 Naja naja | reverse complement strand
CCTTGATCCCGATGGTAAAACTCATGTCTCTTAATGAGGCATGATACTTGTGGGGCGTAATGGGCTCTTAACAACTTTTCTAAGTCAGGCATTCCATTACCTTCACATCTGCAGCTCCGCCAATGCCTTAGCCATCTTGAAAACTGCCGGACCACAGTGCGTGAGAAAAACCGCCCTCTTCCACTTCTCGGAAATGTCGGCGAGATCGTTTCCTTCCAGATACATTTGGAAACGATCTGGATACGAGTCCCAGTCTTCTGCCATCGGATCGAACGGGCGGGGGGGTGTTCAGCACAGCCATCTCTCTCTTCTTCTGTTCCGCGTTGCCTTCTTTTTCAGGGAGATCCCACTCTCATCGCCAGTGTTAAGTTTGCATGAAGAGACAGACGTGGAGTGCTTCAAGCTCTTTGTTTTATTAGTGACTACAGCTCAGAACGGACCCACTTTGGCTGGGCTGCGGCTGCTACTTATAGCCAGCAGCCACAGTTGCCAGCCAATCAGAGTGCAGGGTTTTCCTGCACTTTTTAAACCAATCATTTCTTACATTTTACAAGAACAGTTCAAACTAAACCAATGACTTTAAACCTGCATACATAACAGAAATTATCAGAGAAAAATGTTTTGGTTTTTCATGCTTCTCAATGCCTCGATCCTCGGTGGGCCGCGGACCATTGGTGGTCTGTGAGAAAATTTTGGTGATCCGCAGCACACCGTGTCTGCAACAGGGATGATACCGGCAGCAGATGGACTGATGCCACAGGGAGAGAGGTAGTGTGGGGAGATCGCAGCATCGGACCCCTTCCCAGGTGTTCCCTGGCCTGTGAGGGGGTGGGAGTGCCACAATCTCCATGTGCCTATCTGCTGCCGGTATCACCCATTGCCCCACTTTCCTGCCAGCCATCTGGTCTTCAGCATGTGGCTTGTCGGCCTCTGGATATCAGATTCCCACCACCCAGCACCAGTTCAGAGGTTCCTTTTCCCACCCCCCAACCCAAAACAGACAGGGGGAGAAAGAGAGAGAGAAAGAAAGAGAAAGAGGGAGAAAGGGGAAAGAGAGGGGAGGGAGGGAAGAGAAAGAGATGAGAGATCCGGTGTTTTGTTTTCTGTGGGAAACAGGTCCAAAGCTTCTGCTGTATTTAGAAAACTGCTAATGCTAATGGCTTTGAATTAATACTACCAAAATCTAAAACAGCTAGGGAAAAGCAACTCATTTTTAAAATGGCTGACTTTATATGTTTACGTATCGGCATATGTTGTTTGATCAGTCAACAACAGTGAAGAATAAAATACAGCAGAACCGATAAAATATAGCAGTAAATATTTCTTCTAATTGAGAATAACTTTACCAATTCAACGATAAAATAAAATGTCTCTATTGTAGTACTTTTCTTCTCTCTTTTAAACAAATGTGAGTAGAAGAGAAATATATCAAGAAAGAGCCCATTTCTGAAATTGGGGTAGCAGCACTGAAAACATTAACATAGGATCCATATAAACTAGTCTTTGTAGATACAAACAAAGAATGCAATATTTCTACCTTTCTGTCCCAAGCTCTTATCAACCATCAATGCCCAGAAATCTTTCACTCATCATACTGTCAAAGTATCTTTCTGAAAAGTCACTTTGACATCTGCAATAGATATCAGATTGAAATACTTTGACATTGTTTTGTTCTTGTTGTGAATCCCAATGTCAAATTTGTATCTTACTGTTCCTACTATAGGACTATATATAGCAGTTATGTGATAAATCCTTTTGAATGTTTAATATTTGTCCATAAATGTGATCTAAAATATGATCCGTTCTTCATACAAGTGAATCAGTTCTCTCAATACATAAATAAACAAATATAACATTTTTGATTCATTTGTTTGACTGAGTTCCCTTTATCTAGTTTTAGAATTCGTGTGAAGAGCAGATAACATGTTAGGTCATATTTATGCAGAAATGTTAAAAATTCAAAAGGGTTCACACCACATCAAGGTGAGTATAAAATAACCAAGACTGACTTTTTGATGGATTTTTCTAAAGCTTACTTGCTTATACAGCTATTAGCATTGTTCAATGCTAATAGTGATGCACCACACGTGCAAAAAAGAAAGGCAGCATGTTCTTAGGTTGAGGAGTGAAATTTTCTGTGTTGCTTTGTGATGTCTAGCCATATTTCACTGCCTTGATAATCCCATGGTTCCTGCTGGCTCTCTACAATAATAGGGGCAAAGTATACTTTTCCTTATTATAATGTTAGAGCTTAGATTCCTTCATATCTCTCCCCCTCCCTCCCTCCTCCTCTCTCTCTCTCTCTCCCTCTCTTTCTCCCTCTCTTTCTCTCTCTGACTCTCTCTCTCTCTTTATGATTTTATTTCTGAATAGAACTATCTGTCATTTCTTTGTGATCTCAGTTTCTTTTCTGCTTCCCTATTTTGAATCCAAATGCAAGGGGTGTGTTGTTGAACGTATGCATTTTGCTTTGTAGTCACTTTTGCACTAAAACATTAATACAGTATGCCCAAGTGAGAGTACATTGCTTTTAAGCTGTATTATGCTGATGGATTGCAAATGATTTCTGAACAAAAAACATTTTATCATTGTTTTCCTGTAAAATGACACAACAGTCCAGCTTAGTTCTGCTTTGGTTACTTACCAGTGCAGCTTTTCTCAACATAGTGTTGAAACTGCAATTCCAGGATTTTTTACTAGTATGGCTAAAGCTGAAGACTGGCAGGTCTAAAAAATCTTTTCTTGAAATGTCTGGAAAAAATTCCATTTTAACTATACTGGCACAGTTCTTTCTAAAGAGCCCTCCCTGCTGTTCAGAGTGCTGTTTCCTTTGATCCAACTGCTTCTGATTGATTTTAACAGCTATCGTTACATTAGAACAGGATAACCAAAGTGACATCCTTGGTGTTGTCAAGTTTTCTGCTCCACTTATTCACTATTTAATGAGCTTGTTTGTTTGTTGAAATTGATATCTGGCTGCATAGCTCCATAAGCTTTCTTAGAAAATAAAATGCCATATCCTTGATATATTAAAGGTAAGGAAGCAACGGACTACGTTCCATAACAAAATAGCTCATCCCAGGTTTTCTTTCCACCTGCTGCTGAAGATAACTTAATTAAAGGAATTACATTTAATTTCTTGGCTAGAATTAAAGTGCAGGGATGCTTTAATTTGAATTCCTCACTGATCAAAACATTGGACTTGATTACTTTTTTTTTTTTGATTGATTGACTTGATTACTTATATGGCACCTTTTAGTTGTGTAATGTTATTATTTTTTGTAACTCATTTAGAATCAGAATCATAAGGTTGGAAAGTATCTAGGACGTCTTCTAGTCCAACTTCTGGCTCAGTGCAGTAGTCTTATACCATCCCAGTCAAATGGTTGTCCAGTCTAGTTATGAAAAGTTACAGTAATGGAGCAGCAACCACCCCAGTAGGCAACTTATTCTATTGATTAATTACTCTCACTGTCAGAAAAGTTCTCCTTACTTCTAGATTGGATTCTCTAAAACAGGGGTGTCAAACTCAAGGCCTGCAGGGCAGAGGTAGTATTTAGCAGGTTCTGACCAGTTCTAGGGAACTGGTAGCAGAAATTTTGAGTAGTTTGGAGAACCGGTGGTAACCTTCCCCAGGAGTGGGGAGGGAATGGAGATTTTAGAGTATCCTTCCCGGAATGGGGTAGGAATGAAGATTTTACAGTATCCTTCCCCTGCCATGCCCACCAAGCCACACCCACCAAGCCATGCCACACCCACCAAGCCAAGCCCACAGAACCGGTAGTAAAAAAATTTGAATTCCAGCACTGCCGCAGGGGTGCTTAAATCTGGCCCGTGGCGCTCTCCTGGAAACAATGAGGGACCGGCCTGCGGTGCCTCTGCCAGTGAAAATGGAGCTGGAGGCCACAGATGCAATGGCCTCTTGCAACCCTCTGCAGCTTTCCCAAGCTCCATTTTTGTTGGCAGAGCACTCAGGTCACCACAGGCATCCCCGACATGAGTGACATCAAGCTGGTCACACCCATCATGGTCATGCCCACCCCAGCCCCCTGAGGTCAAGCACAACCCTGATCTCAATGAAATTGGGTTTGAAATCTCATCTGTATAACAAGCTTCCTCCCATTACTTCTTCTCCTGCCCATTGGTGCCATAGAGAATCAGTCAATCCCCTCTTCTTTGTGACAGCACCTCAAATACTGGAAGACAGCTATCATGTCCTCACTAATTCTTCTCTTTGATAGGCTGGACATAACTAGGTCCTTCAATCATTCATCATAAGATTTAGCCTCCAGATCCTTAATCATCTTTGCTGCTCTGCTCTGTACATTTTGGGAAAGACTGCTATATTATTTGGAATATGAAAAAAGCAGCACTCACAAGTAGAAATATCAAATGTTGACAGGTGCAGTTCAGACTCTCAAGAGTGCTAGATTGTGTACATTTCCTCTAATATTTTTAGTAGGGAAGGTTTTGCTTTTTATATCCTTCCAGAATCTTTGCAGAAGTTTCCAAGATTGACAGTTCTTTATTGCTGAGATTAAGAAGTATAAAATAATATTCTATATTTATTCCTTTAAAATGAAATCAAATAAGTGGGGCACAGTGGCTTTCCCCTGAATCACTCTTAAGGTGATCTTATTTTAGTTCCATCTTCATCAGTGTAATAGTTATACTGGTGAGATTTTTCACTAAAGCATTTGAGGTGCTCCAAATGGTGATTCTCAAGTGATGGCATATCTACATATACTGCTAATATAGGGTACTAATATAATGGTACTATTGCTATATCTGATCAGCAAAATACAGGTTACCATAAAAGGCAACAAAATGTTTTCTTCAATAAACCTTTTTGCAAGCATTTAATTTAGATTTGTATAGTCAGATATGCCAATCATAATAAAGGAACTTCTTCCAAACTCAATAGTTGAAGAATAGATTATCTTTTGGGGATGATGACTACTATCTTGTGTAACCTACTGAAGCCAATTAATAAAAATGGCAAAATAAATGTAACATTTTCATATTCACTCCCTCAATACACTATTATTTCTTCCCTTTTATGTATTACCTCTTTGATGCTGAATGGGTTTTTCCTTTTCCATCCAAAAGATAGAAACACATTTTTAATTTAAGTTATTTTCCCTTTACGTCCTTTCTTTACTTCTTCAGTAGAGTTTCATTTAGAACAACTTGACATATGAATAATGAGTATGGCATGGCAAGGGATTGAAATAGGCAATAGAATACAGACTTTGTGTCAAAATTTGGTGACAAATGAATCTAGTTGTAACCAAAAAAAAAGTTACAGGGAGATGAATGAACCTTCAGCTTATGGATTGTCTACTTCTACCAATCAGTCAACAGTCAACACTTCACCAACTGATTGGTACTTCACTAACCAACAGTACTTTACCAGCAGATAACAGACTAATGATCATGGGCATGGCTTAAATTGAATCTGTAATATAAATTCAAATTCTATAAATCTGTCTGCTAAAAATTATTAAACATACATAACATGACTTTTTACTCAGCCATGTTTTTCTCTTCATGCCTGTAAAAAAACAAGCTGTTTGTCTTCATTTATATAAACCAGTGATGGGATTCAAAAAAATTTACTACCGGTTCTGTGTGTGTGGCTTGGTGGGCATGGCAGGGAAAGGATACTGTAAAATCTCCATCCCCACTCCACTCCAGGGGAAGGGTACTGCAAAATCTCCATTCCCTCCCCACCCCACTAATCTGCTTTCCAACTCTGTTCTCCTGTGCAGGGCAACAAAAGAAGACCCAACCGATCAGCTGGGACTCAGGAGGCAGAGAATAGATGGGGGCGGGGCCAATCAGAGGTGGTATTTGCCGGTTCTCCAAACTACTCAAAATTGCCACTACCGGTTCTCCAGAACTGGTCAGAACCTGCTGAATACCACCTCTACCATAAACCCTTTTTAATGTCCATTTTTCTATTCAATATTGTGAATATTATATAAACTGAATAAAATAACTATTTCCAGGATATGAAAATTTACTTTCATTAGTATCTGAACTTTACCTCCTTTTTATTTAAAGAAAAAGGACAATATTACAATTTTTGGGGCTATTTCCCCATAGTTGCTTTGTGTTCATCAAAGAGTAAGTACCCTCAGAAATAACAGTAGTGCTTGAATTGATTGATAGCAGTGCTTGAATCAGAACAATTCTGGACAATGTTTGTCCATGCAACTTCCATAATTATTTTCTGCTTGGATATAATATTACAGACATAAAATAATGATAGTGCCTTTATTTACATGGTATTCATGTTCATCTTTTCTTTTCTAAGGAGAAGTTCAGAGATAAAGACTTTGCAAAACAATTATCCAGATTTTTTGAATAGGCAGAACGAAACAAGGGCTCTAAATAACAAATTTAAAAAACCAACAGATAGCATAAATCTCCAGGGAAAAGTTGAGAGCTTTCTTTCAGCAAGTTCTTCTACTTATTATTTAATTTTCTGTTCCCTGAAGCATGACTATATGAGAAAATTCTCAAATTTCCATCAGAGAGAATAAAGTTTTAAAACTGAAACTTGGCAACTATTTGTTCAAATCTTTTGTATGATTCTTGTACATTAATAAATATAAAAATATTTGAGACTGGAACTATAATTAGGAATTTGAAAAGTAACAACAGAATGTGAAATGGAATAATAGAAAGTTCCATCATACATGTATATCCAAGGATACCTTTCTCTATTGTACCCATAGACATAGCTTTAAGGAAACTTGTTAGGAATAAAAATCTTGACAAATCATATCAACCAATTTACAGGTAGCCCTTGTTTAATGACCGATTGCTTAGTGACCATTTTAAGCTATGACAGCTCTCATAGCTACTTACAATCAGTTTTCAAAGTTCTGATGGCTGCTTCCCCTGTTAGGGTGTACCAAATTTTTCAACTTTCAATTTCTAAACATTAGGGGTATTCAAAAGTTTTGATACACCTTGGGGATTGTAAAGATATTTTGGTTACTTTACTATAATTTAGATGTGCTTGGTAAATAACTACATAAATATCATAACTTTAACATTTTGTTTGTTTTATTTGTTCCCAATTTTCATGTGATCATTTTTTGGCACTTGAAAAATAGCTCTCTTTTATGGTCATTTGGAGCATCCTACAGTTACCTGATCACAATTTTTGGTGAATTTTTTTGCCAGTTTCTAACAAAACTGTTTTGGCCAAGTTTCTGGCAAAAACACCCATTGTGGGAAATGGGTTCATTTAACAGGCTCTAGTTTGTTTAACAACCACCACGAACATAATTCCAGGCTCAGTTACATATGAAAATTGCCAATCATAGCCAATATCATAATTTTTAGAAACAATTTAAAAATAGTGCAATTCATAAGAAGGAAAATATCTGTGTGTTTAAGACACAATTATTGTTAATAAATAATAATTAGTCAACTGATTTTCATACATTTCAATTTAAGGAATATAGATTTCTTTAATCTATATAACATACTAATTGTTATAATTTGTTTTGTAAATTCCCTTCACAATATTAGAATTAAAGCTCTTTCTGGAGGGAAAAGCTCATAAAAAGTACAGGCAAGGGACAATATTTCTTCACTGATATTGATATGTTTAATATCAATTGAATAGCTTTGATCTCCCAATTTGGCTTGTCCTTTCTAGGGGTTTTGTAAGCAATCAATCAAGGCTATTTACAAAAGCAAAGACATTTGTTTGAATGTTTATATTCATGTTCAAGATAAGCAGGCAGTGTTTGCTTCAGGCTTTGAATCCATCTTTGCAGCATTGGAAATACTAGCCATCTTAAGCACCTAAACTAACTACAAGAAACCTGGAAAAGAACAATGGGTTTTAACATCATGGCTTGCAAGATTTCCTGCCCAAAATTATTTATATTGTTTACTTTCCAGATATGGGAATGGCCTTCAGATCAAAGTTCAGTCCTTTTGGAACAAATTACAGAATGTTGCTGCAACATCTTTTCAAGAACTTGTTATTGAACAAGTTATTGTTGATCTAAACATTAACAAGTGCTTCTCCATTCAGTTTATTCTTATTTCAAATAAAAACTACAATAACTTTCAAAAAGTTTATGCTGTGAAAAGCATGAAAATCTTTCACAGAGATCTGAAGCAACTTGTTACCCTTGTTGATACTTTGTAGAACTGACATCATTTCTATTGAATACTTTTTATCATACAACATTTGTCAGAATAAAATGCAAAGAAACAGATAAGAAATTGATACCTTATGGAAACTTCCATAATTTGTTATTCAGGCTTACCTTTTCATCCTCACCTAAAGTTCTGAAAGGGAACTGCCTGGTACTCCAGGTTTCTCCTGCCTGGGAAAGCTATTACTGGTAGTCCTCAGCTTATGACTACAATTAGAACCAGAACTTCCATCACTAATCAAAGCAATCAATAAGTGAGTAGCACCTGATTTTACAACCTTTTTTTGCCCATGGTCCATAGGTAAACTATGCAGTTTTCAAGTAAATCCAGCTTCCCTCATTGTCTTTTCTTGTTGGTAGCTCCATGGAACGTTCTCAAACAGCAATTGCATGACCCCAGAACACTACAACCACAGTAAATACATTCTGGTTGCCAAGTGGCTAAATTGTGATCATGTGATGATAGAGATACTACAACAAGCATAAGTGCTAGAACCGGTCATAACTCACTATTTTCAGCCCAGTCATAACTTTGAATATAGATTAAACAAGGACTCTTTATATATTGTGTGTTCCTTGATGGATCTTTCATAAAAATTCACAAAATACAGTACATGATTATCAAGCATATTATAAGTAATATACTTGGGTTGAGTTTCTATTTTTAAAAACACAGTTTTATTTTGACAAGTAACTATGGGTCTTATTTTCAAAAGTATGCACATCTAGCTATAATGGAATGCAAGCATTATGAGATTTTCCCCCCCTCTAAATCCAAATAAAAAAAAGAACACCTTCACTTTGAAAATAAAATAATATAAATTATCCCTGGCTCTTAAAACAAAATAATAAGTTTGAGTCAGGGATCATTTTCTTTAGAAGCTTAACATCAAGTAAAAATATAAAGTTATGCAACTCATCAGTACTGGTGATTCAGCTGAGCAAAGCTTCTAAGCATTTCAAAGTGTTTCAATTATTTGATACATTTTTCTGTTATTTCTTGCTTTGTGAAGGCCACCCCCACCAAGCTTTATTGGTATGTCCTACGAAGAAAAAAATGAATATTCTGGAGAGCACTAAAACAGGGATCCCCAATCACTGGGCTGAAGCCCACTACTGGACCTTGAGACCTTCAGAACTGGGTTGAAGAAGTGGAGGTGACCTATCCCTCTCCCCTCCCTCCAGCCAGTCCGCAAAGCCAGAAAGGCTGGGGAACTGTGCAAACATTCCTTAACTGGAACACTGAGTGTTGCACATACCTGGCTTTCCATTGGCAATATAGGCTATCTCACAGATTTGTGCCACCAAGTTACAGGGAATTTTTACAATAATGTGAAAGGTTATCAAATTGCTGCTGGAGAAGCAGGAGGTGGTGAGCCTTCTTGGCATTGACTTTTCAGGTAAATTGGTCAAATTTCATGTACCTCTTGCTTGATCATCTGGCTTAGCAGCAGATAACAATGAGGCTGCCAGTGAGATATTACGTCACAAATGGTATTGCTGCTCAGGCATTTCTTGATGCCACTGAATTCAGATATGTAGCAATGAATGTGAGCTTCTTTGTGCCCCACTCCATTTCAGGTCTTTCTCCAGGGTATGGCAAAGAGATTGAAGTTCCTCTAGAGAGGCTTCAGGGAGAGGCCCAATGCATGTTGGTAATGGTTGTCCCAAAGGTGCTTTTTCAAAAAGCAATTGGACGTTGTTTTTCCATGAAGACGTTTTGCTTCTCATCCAATAAAATCCTTGCAGTGATCTTGTTCTTAGTCTCAAAGAAGACCAGAAGACTGCAAGGGATATAAATTCTTCCATTCTCCACCATTCAACCAGAACTGAAGAAGCTTCCTGGTCTTGTCTTCAAGGAAAAACAAAAAAAGTTCAGTTGCCTTTTAGAAAAAGCACCTTTGGGAATTTTTTCTGGAACTTTGATTCAATACCAGGTGTTGCAGAATCTGGCAATGTTTGCTAGGAGCACCTTTCATTCTCTAAAACTTTTCATCACAGTAAGTGGTATGATGAAATGGCTAATGGAGGAGCCAATATTCTTGAAAATCAACTTCTTATTTCTGGATATCCCAGATTTTAGCACTAGTATCTTCACTCTGTTTCATGCTGCTACTCTACTTTTCTACTTCCCCTACTCAATACAAGTCTTAGAAACAAAGTTATTCATTTATTTGGTAGCTTGCTTCAAAGAGTTTCTTAACAAGTTAATTTGCCATAAGGCAGATTTTGGCACAGGATTTTTGAGACGCAACAGCCTCACTTCTTCCCTTTGTAATAGTCTAATTATTAGGCTTTAGTAAGAATCAAGGCTTTATTATCCATCTCTTTGATAATACTTCCCTAATATTAACTGATAAATGTCACTGTGCAATTTTTGGTTTCACAATGCAATTGATTAAGATTTACAGATCACTATCCTCTGCTCCTAGACCATCAAGTCCAATTATGGATGTCTGAACAATTTTCTGGAGGATTGCAGAGAAAAACAAAAGCTGTAATTGCAATGCAGAAAATGACATGTCACAGATGGTATTTTAGGCCACCAACATAAAGGATTTAGAGACATCTAAATTTAATTAGGTTAATTATTAGACTACTGTGTTATACTTTGATGCCACCCAGAATGTCTATGTAACTTATTTCCTCTAACAAGGCTCTTTTTAAAAAAAATTTCCATCCTCATCCTGCTTTAGTTTTTTTTTCAGCAATTTGCCATTCCTTTTGTTTTCTAAACCAGCCTTTATCTTTTTCTGTTTCTTGCAGAAAATATGATTTCTCAATTTCTCAATTGTTTACTTCATTCTCCTATCTAATTGTATATTGCCTAATATATATTTGATATAATCAATGTTGTTATAATCATCACTGTCATTATTGTTATCCTTTATTGCTTTATTATATATGGGTAAACGTGTGTTTTCTTTATTTGTATGTTAGCCACAGGAAAAAGATCTCATGGACATAGAAATAAATATTATAGGAATATTCTAAAATATCAAGGATTGAGAAGGAATTGAATTGGCAGAGAATTATTGGGAGTACTGTGGAAATTAGCAAGACATTGCTGAAACATAAAAATACTTCAACTGAAATATCTATGAAATTTGGCAATGTTAGCCTATCTCAGTAATCTAACATTCATGCAATTTTCATTCTACTCATTAAAAATGAACCAAAAATATAAATATAAAAATATGCTGCTAGATATGGCTGTGTTTCCAGTAATTTTTCTGAATAATGCTGTAGAATTGGGAATGAAGGGAGTTATTCCATGGCCAGCACAATTAAGAATCAGGCCTGATTGGTCTTGCAACATTATAAAGTTCATGGATTAGTTGTACATAACAGGTCTAATCAATCATAGATCAAAGAATTCATGACTGACTTCTAGAACCATTTGTCTCTTATTCTGTAGAAGCAGATAGCATTGCAATGAAGCAATGGGGTGTGCAGTTTATTCAAAAACATGAAACATTGATATCTGTTCACAACAATTAGTTTTTGTCCATCTTCAGCAGCCCCATAGGAATCTGCTTTATATCAAGGCAGGCACTTTTGCTAGTCTCCAACACTAGCAGTGACCGATCATGATATCAAAGATGTGGGTATCTCAACGGGGAATATAAGAGACTGAAACCAAGATGTTGTTTTTAAAAAACTCAGGAGCTCTTTTTTTATTAAATGATGGTTTTTTCCTTATTACAAGAGCAACTTTTTGAGGCATAAGTCCTGAATGCTTTATTCCTTTTATTTGGGCTTACAATTTAAAACAAGTCAAATAAATCAATTTTTTACTTTGCTTTTTTCCTAGCTGCAAAACTCCCCATGACAGTATGCACTGAACCAGATCCATCTACATCCTTGGACAATTATGCATCATTATAGTGCATTGTATATCTGCATGGATCTTCCACATGAATAAAATAATAATGGCTTTGCAGAGGGAAGCAAAATGCTTCTTTTGTTTAATAGTCTTAAAACTAGAATTAATAAGAACAAAGAAAGAATTAGTTTGCTAGGTTTCTCATTTTTCCTAAATGATATTTTCCTGTAAGAATTCCTTCATAGTCATTTATGATTGCTAAAAAGGAGAATGTACTACTTTTTTTAAAAAAAATGTACTTTTTTTTCAGATACCTTCACATTTTCATAATTCAATCTGGACTAATGTGTTATAATGTGATGAAAGCTTCATCATAATAATCTTGTTCCATTTAAATAATTTAATCTATCTCATTTGTAGTATAAAATCTTTATGTCTTATGTGTCTCTTAGCGTTTCCTAACATTTACTTAAAATAATGTGTGTGTGAAAACTAAAAATACTCTTATATCTAATACTTAAAAAAAAGAAAACTTTATGGAAAAAAATGAATGACATAATAGTATTCTAAAATCATGATCAAGGTATGCATTAGAAAAAGGCAACCTGGCAAGATTGTAGTCTTAAAACTAAGAGAAGTACTATAGAAGAAGCAAATAATACATAAATTTAGTGATATTAATGCAAACATATGACTATTATTTTTCTACATTGAAGTTTTACAAGACATACCTTTTGTGTACAGACACACCTTTTATTAATACATAGAAAACAAGTCAGAGAAATTGTATACTAGGATTTTTATAAAGAGAAAAGGTATATTTATTTTCTTTTATTTATATTTTTATTGCTCCTATTGTTATTGTTTCCTTTTTTCAGGCCAAAATCTACACTTCAGTTGTGAGTGAAGAATTGGAACTGCATTAAAAAAATGGATGGATGAAAAAGAATAAAAATTAAATCAAACCGATATACATATTTCATACAGATTTTTATAATAATTGATTTTTCTTCCCACATACTCATTTATTTTAGTAGAGTTCATCACTTCATAAATGGCTGCTACTATTTTCATTTTTCAAAAGAATCAAATAAAATTGTCAGGCACAGTAGAACATTCTTCAGTAACAGAATATCTTATATTAAAAATCTTTCATTCTGTTTTTTTAAAAAAATAGAGTTGAAAGGAGGTTTTTCTAAACAGAACTTTAACAATTCATGGATAGATAAATTATGAATTCTCTCTTGTTTTACACATAATAGCTAGAGAAATTGGGAAGAAATGCTATTGGCAGGAAACTTCTGAAATAGCACAGTTGGTGTAAAGTTTTAGAAAGAACTCTAAGTTCTAACTTTTTAAAAATTATAAAATAACAAAAGTAGTCCTAGCAGTAGTTCACATCAGTGAATCACACACAGATTCTGTGAATCACACACAGAATCTTTTAATATTGCACACTAGCTTAACCTTTCCTTGAAGAAAGCCAATACTCCTCATGAAGCCAGAGCAAACCAGCTAAAGACTTGGCCAATTCTGCCTAACAACTCTGTTCACTACCAAAGGGGAAAATACTGTTCCCTACTCTTGGTTTCTTCACCCAAATGGTTGCCAATTGCTGATTTAAAGTTTTATTTAAAGCCATCTGAAAATACTATAACAAATACAAATTTAACTCAATTGACATCTATTTCCAAAACGTTTTAGGGAACATGCAAAGCTTCTGTCAGAACTGGTTGCTTAGAACTCATGCATAGAATAATGTTTTATATGAAAAAATAATAAGGGTTTGTACTCAGTGTTCCATTCATTGAATATAACTTACATAAACAATCATGTCTAAATGCTTGAGGCTCTCCTTTTATCTTCAACAGACTTGATGCTATTAAAAGAGAAGATAGAATTGCCTGCTGAACTGAGTTACTTAGTGACCATAACACAGTGTTTCCACAATACACTAACCCTGTCAAATTTCATTACTAATGATTCTGGGAGCACACAATCACACCAACCGAATCAGAAGTAACCATTTCGAAAGGCATGATGACATGATTAGCACTTTTCTACTGGCTACCAAACAACAACATAATTTTTGAAATTTAAACTATACTCTACTAATAGACATTGGCAGACAAGAATACTGCAGTGAGTAGGATTGGTTCTTTTTAGTGATTCTTTCTTTCCAACTTCTTTTCTTGGGGGAATAGATAAACAAAATAGGTCTGTTGACTAAGTTTAGAGCTGTTCCCACACCAAGACTGTCTGGTTAGAATTTAGTTCCCTAGAGATTAATTGACTGGAACCATTGACCATTTTTAGTGTTCCAACAACATATTAACCCTTTACTGTTTTCAAGCCAGGCACATAGACTGGTATGTTCAATAGGCTGTTACATGCAGTTTTCTTTTTTTATTTTTTGCCACAGTTTCTGCCAAGTTACATTCTATTGCATAATAAAGAAATCTTCTCTTATGTTAAGTAAATGATCATAAAAAAGAAACACATGGTATGCAATATATAATGTTCCTTTAAAAAAATAGGAAACAATTTTTCATGCCATACACCTTGTACAATGCCTCAACATTCCAAATCCCCATCTCATCATTTTCAGAACTCAAAGATATATGCTATTATTTTGTTGAACAGTATTTCAAATTATTTTTTCTTTTTAAATAATCAATTCTTCAATATGGTAATTACTTTCTACAAAACTATTCATAATTTAACTATGAAAAAATTAACTAAATTAAATTCACCTGTATATTTTTGTCACAGTCAACAAAGCACCAAAGGGAAAATGAATATTTTATCTTCTTTGGATTTGGGGAATGTATCTATTAACGGAAGAGAAAATATATACTTCAGGGTTGAACTGTTGAGCCCTTAGTGCTCTCTAAGCTTGCTTGAAGATGTTTCATTACCCAAGTAGGTCACATCACCAGTGCTGATGTTGGTATTATTTGGTTACTGAAACATCTGCAAGCAAACAACCAAACTCGGAAAGTACCAAAGATTCTACAATGGACATATTAAATTGATTTGCTATATGAAAATATTTGTAAAAGAATATAAGTACAACTAATGTGTTTTGTTTTAAAAAATAAATCCCATTGTAATTCCTTTCGCAAAATTAAGTTTGTGCTCCTGGTCAGAATATTTCAGTGAGACTTTTAAAAAAAATATTACAATTTTAAGGAATTGTTTGCATATCTTGTATTAATGAGGATGAAAACTGGTCAAATAGGGGAAAAAGGATTCCCAGTAGGACTTTATAATTATACTAGCAAAATTCACCACCATCATCATTTTTTACTATGCACAATTATCTATTTTTCTGTGCTCCAAACTTTTTATCAGAATCAAGCATTGGTAGTACATCTATACCATATGCAATAATGGCAAGTATGTACAGAATGTGAAAAAATCCTTCATATTTGTCCATCACTTCTATCAACAGTTTAATTTATAATTACTTATATACAAAAGTATATTTGGAAGCATGTTTCAATGTGCCAATGTATTTCTAGAAGGAAATTTTAGAACTGTTGCTATATAATATTTAGACATCTTTAATAACTGATGTCCAGTAGGACTTGTTATAAAATGCATTAAACCATTTTACAAATGACAAATTCTCCAATCAGTCCAGTTGAGATTTGGTCAAAATATAATAAAGTTAGGTTACTTGAGTAAGCATAATATCAAGAATGGCATGTAGCATTTTAATTTATTCTCCATCTTTACCATCTCTATAGTAAAGACTCAATGCCTGTAAAAACACCAAGTAATACTGGAAGTTTTCTTTAAAAGAAATAGAATATAGAGGCTATTTCTTCTGACAAATGGAAAAAGAAATCATTGCATTTTATTTAGTAATTAATTAAATTATATATAGTAGTTTCAAAGAAAAAAAGCAAAGCCTTTTTTAAATCAGTCACCTTTATTTTAACATCTATATGCAAAATCCCTTTAGCCAATCTTTGTGATGTTCAGGTTATGAAACATTTGAATTTGCCTTATAATGAAATGCAAAATACTTCTGAGACTCAAGACAAATCATCCAAAATTATTCTAATGGGACATTGAGAAGAAGCTGAAGGAATTATGCCATGCAGTACAAGCTAATTAACAAATTCAAGGCAATTTCAATTATTCCTTATGGGTAAGTTTATATAAATATTAAATATCAAAGAAACTTTCTCTGCACCTAAGGAATTATTACATAAGCTTTTTTAATGCATGAGCAATCAGCAAGTTCAACTTTTGAGTTTTGGATAACATGTACAAACTTTAGCTACATTTTTATATTTGAGTTTCTTTAAGTACATCAAGAAACATATTTCTGAAGAACTGTGTTATAAGTTTAGCTATAGGTATTGATGACATTTACAATGATGCCCTCAATGTGATGTCCCGATGCCTGGAAGCGATACGGACCTGGATGGAGAGGAACAGGCTTCATCTCAACCTGGCCAAGACCCAGTGGCTGTGCGTACTGGCTCTTGGATTATCCAGGATATACCTTCCTTAGCTATGGGGGGGAGAGGTGTTACCCCCCTAGATAGGGTACGCAACTTGGGTGTCCTTCTGGATTCATAGATCAGTTTGGAGGAGCAGGTGGGGGCCGTGGCCAGGGGGAAATTTTCTCAGCTTCGCCTTGTGCGCCAGTTGTGCCCCTATCTGGACTGAAATGCCTTACGTACAGTTACTCATGCGCTCGTTACCTCCCATGTGGACTACTGCAATGCTCTCTACATGGGGCTGTCCTTGAGGACCACTCGGAAGCTTCAACTGGTGCAGAATGTGGCTGCACGGGTTGTGATGGGAGTATCCCGATATTCCCATATTACACCCCTCCTGCGTTAGCTGCATTGGTTGCTGGTTGCCCTCCAGGTGAGATTCAAGGTGCTGGTAATCACCTATAAAGCCCTATATGGCTTAGGGCCGGGGTATTTGCGGGACTATCTACTGCCAGCAACACCCTCCCAGCGTCCCATGTGCTCCCACAGACAGGGCCTCCTCGGGGTGCCATCAGCCAGACAGTGTCATCTGGTGACCCCCAGGGGGAGAGCCTTCTCTGTGGGTGCACCCACCCTGTGGAATCAGCTGCCCTTAGAGCTGCAGATGGCCCCTGACCTCCGATCCTTCCGTTGTGACCTGAAGACATGGTTCTTTCAACAGGCTGACCTGGACTGAGGGGGGAGTTATTGTTTTATCAGCAGTATTGGTCATTGGCATTTTTAGCTAGAATTGGGATTTCGATTTAATCATTTTTAAATTTTAAATTTTATATTGTTTTATATTGTTTTCTTTTATTATTGTGAGCCTGAGTCTCCCTGAGTCCTTCGGGAAATAGGGCAGCATATAAATCCAATAAATAAATAAATAAATAAATAAATAAATAAATAAATAAAAAAAAAAAAATTCAGGATTCTTCCATACAACTCTTATTATCAGTTGATAGTCAAATATCTTTAAAACAATGTAAAAAATGGATTATGTCTAAAGAATATAATACGTTGATCAAGGGATTATATTATATGATTCAAAGCACCATTTGTGCAACTGGGTTTACTTAGTGATCTGTAACATTCAGTGTAGCTAATTTGTAATCAAAGAAATAGGAAATAGGATCAAGAGAACTGATAAATGCATTGATAAATATAAAACAACCAAGCCAGCCATGGATATGATCAGGTAGGAAAATCTTACCATTTTGGACGATGTTTAGCTAAGAAACCAAATAGATCTCAAAAGAGTCACTCTTGTAGATTACCCCACATGATGAACTGGTTTTCATTCCTTCAATTTTTTAAAATTGCAATTGGTACATGGATCATTTTTTAATACATCAGACTGAAATTACCAGTAAGCTGACCACTTTCTTTGCTATTAACAGAATGGGCAGCAAATCCCATCGGAATTTAATACTTGAAAATATGGAAGAAAAAAACAATATCAAATGCCAAATCTGTGCAATACATAGGCCCTCCATCTGTCACTTTGTTTGTTTATTTAGTTTTCCTACAGTGGCAGGGATGGGTAAATCATAAAACTGCCCAAATGCCATTTGTGATTCTAAACCCTTTCTGATTGGCCTAGAGGCAGGAAAAATTGAAGGTTCCAAATGTAATTTCTTTCATGTTGTTAATTTGGGGGAAGACCAATGGAAATCAGTGCTTTAGATCTTGAATTCCTTAAAAATATTGAACCCTACTCCAAATAGTTCAAATTTCTCCTAGTTTAAAAGAAGTTACGGGAATAATTTTGTATCTGACTGCCCCGTAGCAACAGAAGGAAACATTTGAACTATGTAAATTAGTGTTTCAGTCCTTGAATTTCTTGTAAAAGAACCAACAACAACAGCATTTGCTTCAAATCCTTAATTATCCAAATGTCATATAAAAATATTAATATAGGATAGCAAATTTATCTGAAACAAATAAGTGGAAACAGAAAAATTGATTTGTTACTTTTCCTTTAAGTTTCAACAAGAAACATATACAGATGTTGTATTATTTCATGCTCCTGTATAAAGTTTTATATGACTTCCACCCCTCCTTGAATGGGGGACAGTTTCGCCCAATGTGTATCATGTAGTGTTTTACAATTACCAGGAAATGATATTTTTGTATTTTCTTACAGCTTTACAATAATCTCACTATATGTCTTCCTCACTTCTACAGCCTTAACATTCTCCATTAAAACCAGTTGTTAGCAACTGTATGAACTCTTATTTTCTCTGTGTAAGAATTTTTTCAGCAAACGTTTTTCTTCATGTTAGGGACTTGGCTTTATACCACCCATCAAATGTATTACCCCTATGTTTAATAAATGCATTGTCATATTTAATTTAAGAAATAAAGACAGGCTCTTTTCCATTTGAATATGTCACTTTCTTATTCTGAAAATGCTCATTTTATCTAAACTTACATTTAAAAATAGATTTTTCTTTTTAGCCTCTAGAATTGGAAACATAAAGCAAATTATGACATAGAGATTCAAGTTCTTAATAGTTGACATTAAGATCAAGATTTCACAATATATCATAAGCAGTGTTCAAATAGGATTCTTCTATCATATTAAATTAGAATATTACCATAATTTTTCATAAAGTTATTTAGAAAAGTACTTCCAATTGGCTACTCAAAATGAAATAATCTTTCAAAATTGTTAAATGCTATGATACAGTATATCATAATTATCAAGTGGTGCCAACCTCTAACTATCCTAAGTCAACAGGACAGGTATTGTAGTGAAAGCTAACAACTGAAAGTTAAACGTCTGAGGGGCATTTTTCTCAGAATAATAGGTTTTCCCAAAATAAATCAGACCATAGAATAAAATATATCCTACTATTATTTTTGTATGAAATAGGCTTAATATGATTCTCAAATTTTGAATTTCTCCTTTAATGCCTATATCTATGGATGACAATTTATTATATTTGTTTGTTGTTTGTTTGTTCTGGTGTTAGATATAATTTGTTCACAATTTTATAACTGAAAATACTCTAAATAATCAAAGGTTGGTGCAAAGTTATTTTGCCCACTTATCTTTTTCTATTATTGACAAGAAACATAGATGTGGTCACCTTTTATTAATTTTGAAAACCTATGTTCCCTACACAAGGATAGAAGAGAGTTTTATCCAAATGGCATATTCAAAGAGATTAGATTACATAATAAGATTAACAACATTTAATTAGCATATCTATTTGACAGAATAATTACTTTTAATAGAGTGGATATCAATCTGGATTTCCTTTTCCAGCATTGACCTACATGCCCTAAAAGTCTAGCCACATTGTAAGAAGAATGAAGCAGATGTTAAACTCATTACCTTGCTGGTCATAGATACCATATATAACATTTTAATGGCTTACTGTGAAAGATTAAAAATGTAATTTACCAGTATACATTCTTGTTTTACTTGTGAGCAAAAGTTAAGGATGTTATACAAAGAACCTACTTAAATAACTTGCAGTTTATATTCAGAGTTGGTTTTTTTTTTTTGGGAGGTGAGAGGGGATATTTTCAGACAAGGAAAAAATAACCTTGTAACATTGGCATATATTGCTTATTGCAAATGCTACAAAGTAGCCATTCTACTCTTCTATATGGAAATTCCACAGTTTTGTGCCATTTTTTATGGACTATTAGATTTATCAAACTTTGGGGTTGGATATCATTTCCGCAGAAACAAGCATTAGTAACTGATTATCCTCTATGCATAGCTACTACAGATCTGCAAAAACATATCTAGTCAAGTCAAATGCTAGAAATAATAGTCTGTTGGATTAGGTACTGTGTCCATAGCAGTGAATTATTCATAAATAAAAGAGATTTTAGTTTAGTTTATTTTTAACTAATCTGAGACAAAGAAAACTAAATCTGGGACATTGCACAACTTGATTTGGTGTTGGTGACTTAAATGATATCATTACCTTTTTTATATTAAAATAAGATATTAAAGGGACAAAATCTCTTTTTGTCAGTTACACACACACACACACACACACACACACACACACTTTCATACACATGCATACACAAACATATTTTTATATACGCATGCTGATTTTTGGCTGAGCACTGGAAATTTGGCAATCCATGTTTCAAGCTGCATGCAAGCATTCTCTTTAAGGGAAGCAGTAAGTAAATATTTAAAAGTTTTTTCATTAAAGTATTAATATAACATATGTTTTAAATCATCAAAAATGATGATTTAGTGATGCTGACATATTAGCAGTAATATGATAAGCACTATCCAGTGAGGATTTATGATCCTGGTGGTAAGTTTATCTTAATTTTCTGTTCAAATTCCCTGTTGATTAATGTAGTCTGTAGGGTCTTTGGACATTTTTTATTGTGTCACTTACGAAGTGCCATATATTAGTTATGGTATATGAATCAGTCATCTTTTCCAAATTGGAACCCTCCAGATATGTAGAAATTCAGAATTCATAACACCAAGTTGACAATGCTGGTATAATCATATTAACACGGGAATTGTTTTTGAAACAAGCACTCAGCATTAAGCAAATAAAGGGATTTTGATTACGGTGCATACTATATATGATATTATTGCAGCACATCCGAAATGATTAAAAGATAAAAAAACATGAATGCCAGACAACGAAGAATCACATTTGGCAAAAAAAAATTACATTTTTTTTTAGTCAAAACATTGCATTTTGAATGTTGGGGAAATTTGAGTTGTAGAGCTGAGGTGCCCTTGTAGGAGGACAGTTGGATGCCACATAAAAAGCTAGAAGATAAGATTGATTCATGCAGATCAGCATCATTCAGGCCAGGTTTAATTATCCCAGAAAAACATTTGGATTTTAAAATACCAGCCACTATATACAATATTTTTAAATTACAATTTATTTTAGTAATAATAGTAGTAGTAATACTAGTAGTAGTAGTAGTAGGTTGTACTACTTTACTATTTAATATTTCAGAGAAGGTTTTTTTAACACAAAACCAATATATAGATATTTCAATAAACAAAATTAGCACAATATTCAGACAGCCTGAACTTATTTATTTATTCGACTTGTATGCCGCCCTACTCCCTAAGGACTCAGGGCGGCGAACATTAAAACAGAGAAAAATTTACAATAAAACAGAATTAAACAACTAAACAAGCCGAATGGAGTTAAAATAAAACCCAACCCCCCCCCCAGGTCATTCCAGGCCGGCCCGTTGAAACAACCAAGTCTTCAGATCCCAGCGGAAGGAGCAGAGGTCAGGGGCCAAACGGAGATCCACGGGAGCTGATTCCAAGGGCAGGTGCTCCCACAGAGAAGGCCCTAGCCCTGGGGACCGCCAGCCGACAATGTCTGACTGACGGCACCCCAAGGAGGCCCCTCCTATGAGAGCGAACAGGGCGATCAGAAAGTGATGCTGGCAGGAGGCGTTCCCGCAAGTACCCTGGACCCAAGCCATTAAGGGCTTTATAAGTTGTAACTAATACCTTGAAGGCAACCGGAGGCAACCGGCAGCCAATGCAAGCGCGCCAGGAGGGGTGTAACATGGGAGTATCGGGATACCCCATCACAGCCAGCAGCTGCATTCTGCACCAGCTGAAACCTCCGGACCGTCCGCAAGGGAAGCCCCATGTAGAGAGCATTGCAGTAGTTGATTCTAGAGGTGACGAGTGCATGAGTAACCGTTTGAAGGGCATCTCGGTCCAAATAAGGGCAAAGCTGGCGAACCAGCCGAACCTGGGCAAAAGCCCCCCTGGCCACAGCTCCCACATGCTCCTCCAAACCGAGCTGTGAGTCCAGGAGGACACCCAGGTTTCTCGCCCTATCCACGGGGGGCAACACCTCTCCCCCCATGACCAAAGATGGTACATCCAATAAAGACCGAGATGCCAGTAAGAACAGCCACTCCGTCTTGGTGGGGTTGAGCTGAAGCCTGTTACTACCCATCCAGACCCGCATCAGCCTCCAGGCACCGGGACATCACAGAGAGAGCATCACTGATCTGGTCTGGGGTGGAGATGTAAAGCTGGGTATCATCAGCATACTGACGATACCTCACCCCAAAACCTCGGATGATCTCACCCAGCGGTTTCATGTAGATATTGAACAGGAGAGGCGAGAGGACAGACCCCTGAGGCACCCCACAAACTACTATATTTTGGAAGATATTTAAATATTATTAAGGTTTTCAGTCTGCTCACATGAAGGAGAGTAATGGAAAAGGGATCTACATACACAGGCACACACTTTGCCACATCACTGCAATTCTTGTTCAGTTCAAAGGGAATTTATAAATTTATTTTTGCTAGAATACAAGCCATTGTGTTTGCATTATCTGAAAACCTATTTAATTATTCACTGCAGATCTAACAACTCAGTACAGGAAGATACGGATTGATGGGAGGACAAACAGAAGGTATGCATTTATTTCCTATCCATATTACATGAACAGAAAGAACACATAACACCTACAAAACTTCATATGGCATGTGAAACAATCAGTGCTTCCATATTCATGAGATCAGATGAGTAAATAAAAACCCACAGTCTAATTGTCTTGCAACACTAGCAATTGTCTTTAGACAATTCCATTCCTATCCTAAAAGATCAGCATGAGCCAGTAAATAACAATCCAAAGGTTGCAAATAGCATGATTATAAACTGTTTTGTGGAGAGAAAAGCTTTGAGAACTATTTTAACTTGGGAAGGCATGAAAAGATGCAATGGGAACTTGATGTTCTAAGGATTAAAAGTTCCCATCATAGCTTGCATAATTCACATGCATGTATTTCTTAAATGTACATCACTATTATACCAGTAAATCTCAGAGTCATGGGGTTTTGTTTTGCTTTTTCCTTAAAGCATTCCTTCCATATTTTACTTCCTACCAGAGTCCCAAGGACATGGTGTGTACAAACAATAAGACTTGGCTTGGCCAATACTGAATCATTGGTTAGAGTTGACAGATCAGTAAGGGTGAAAAGTATTTGTTATTATTTCCCAATTATTCAATACATATGGCAGGGGAATGGGAAACATATACATAACCCAGTAGAAAGTATGTGAATGTTTCTTTGGCTATTTTAACAAATCACTTACAGATGGCAGTAAATATGAAGCAACAGAAATATTTTTAATAAAAAACTACTTGAAAATTTGGACTTTAGTGCATGAAAAATCTAATGAAAAGTACTCACAAAAATATTAAAGTTTTTGGAGTTTCTACCCGCTCAATTTAATACAACAGATTAGGAATGCTGTAGATCCCATCAGCCAAAGAATGTCTACTGGCAAAAACTAGGAGATGAACTTTGAGAGGTTATGGTGTGCCTACAATGCTAGCAAACTGAATTCAGTATTTACAAGGGTTCAAATGGAATCAAGACATCCAGTTTTCAGCAATACTTTAATTTGAATCTTGTATTGTATAGGGCAGGAGTGTCAAACTCATAGTGTCATGCCATTGCATGGCCTATCATGACTTTCCCCCATGCTAAAATGGGAGTGGGCATGGCCAGTATGTGACAAATCCAGCCCACGGGCCACTAGTTTAACACCCTGGTATAGGGATTAATGGCCTAAATGGTTCCTTTTAACTGTAGCATGCCAAAGTTGCAAAATTTGAAAAGACAGAGCACAGAGATAAAAAGGAATAAATGATAAGCTACAAATATGTAGAATAAGTAATAGCATAATACATGATCAAAATAGTATAAAGTTCACATTTGTATGAACAATGAAACCATACTCTGTATAGAATTTGTAAATAGTTTAGCACAGTGATATAAGGGCAAGATCACATTTTCCCAAAATCTTACACCTTTTGATATTTTTCTTTCAAACCATAAGATCATGAAGACCAAGGCTGTTTATTTATTTTAACTGGAAGCCTACATTTTACAGTAGAAACTTCCCCATAAATTTTCTATATCTTAGGTACTCTGATTGTAACCAAATAGATGTTTTTGTCTAGTTAAGCAGTCAATGAATTTAAACTAGTACCCACAGTTTAGTGCAACAACTGTCTATCAAAGTTTCCCACTGTACAAACAAGGATTTCTCCCAGGCTGCCTTTAAGCCTGTTCTTCATTAAAAGGCAAATTATGACCTGCTTAAAGCTTAACACAAAAAGGATTATCATTTTGGCTACAGATATAACATTTGGTACTTCTGTCTCATTGCCAAAATGAAAACTGCATATTTGTTGCATATAAACAGGAAATTCGGTAAAATAAACAATTACAGCTGTCATTTCAGATTATATGCAAAGAGTATTCTTAATCATTACTATTTGCAATGGAACCAGAAGACTTTGCACACTTAGAATCAGGGGTGGGATCCAACCGGTGTAACTACCGGTTCAGTGATTTTACGTTTTGCACGTGTCTATTTGCTGCGCACGTGTGTATATTGTCGTCATCTAGCTGCCTGGACAGCTGAGCAGCGCTGTGCACGGGTGCACAGCATTTGAAAAAGCACTTTTTTCCTGCTTTTTCAACCACAGCTGGGCCGCACAAAGCAGCTGAGGTTGAAAACGCAGAAAATAAAGGTCAGGTAAGAAGAGCCCAGGAAGGTGGGTGGGCCAAAACAGCAGCAGACATAGAACTGGTTCTATGAGTTTTAACTCTTCAGAGCTACCAGTTCTACAGTGCCAGACAGAACTGGTAGAATCCTACCCCTACTTAGAATGTTTTCTTTGTGTGTGCTTTATATTTTATATTACCTGATTTTTTCTGCCAGCTGAAATGTAACTATATAGAATTTTCATGGCATAGCACATGGGGCAATGTATTTTAACTTGCTAGCCAGCTAACAAATTTATGTGCAATACACTCATTATGATTTTCTACTATTCCAATATCCATAGTACATATACAATCAATAAGTAAAAATATCACAATAGCATGAACAAACTCTGCTATTATAATCGTTTTCATATGTCACATTAAAAAAACAATCATGGTTACAAACTAACATTCAGTAGAAAAATAGCAGGATAACATACATATTCCAAAGGCTCTCTGGAGAATTTAATCTTAACCAGTTTCTGGGAGGCCATCAAGGTTCTACAGCAGTGTTTCTCAATCTTGGCAACTTTAAGATGTGTGGACTTCTTCAACTCTCAGAATTTTCCAGCCAGCCAGGTTGTCTGGGAAATTCTGGGAGTTGAAATCCACACATTTCCATGCATCTTAAATTTGACAAATTGAGAAACATTTGTCTGTAGTATCAGTGCTATAACAAAAAGAATTTGTCTTTTCCTTGCACTGTTCTAGAGCAGACTTGTTTCTATTGTCCTGAAATATAAGACTGGACAATCCATAGAAATAAGATGCAAAATTACCAGCAATTATTAGGAGAAAATTTCTAACAGGGGTCTCTTGTTCACAGCAGAACATTACATAAGTAGAATTAAGCCCCAGCCACTCCTTTTCTAGAAGCAGTTAACTAGAGGCTGAACAGGAATCTGTTAAGAATGTCATTGTTGTATCCTATACTGACCAGTGTTGATATCCCCCAATTCTCTTATAATTTCATGGAATTTTTTGGCTTGTACCTATTTTTTCATTAAACATACAGTAAGCTTCATTTGTAGGAAAAGGAACAGGGCTTCTTTACACACCATATAGTGATTTTTATATTGATCCTTTCTAGCACAGGTGACAAATTAATTTTGCACCATTTTGTCTTATTTGCTTTGCTTTGTTTTTGTTCTGTTCCACTGGATATTTTATTATTTATTTATAGTTCGTGTTTCTAGGCTGCCCATCTCCCTCAAGGAGGAACTCATGTTTCAAGAGAAAGGAGTGTTTTCAGAGGACCAGACATTCCAACATAGTGAGACTGCCTGTTTGACTGACTCTGCTGTGTGAACTTTGGGTTTGCCTGAAGCAAATTGTAAAAGATGCTTGGCTTCTGCAATTTGTTTCAGAATTTTGGCAAAGTAAAAATTATAATTGAACTTTCTGCTGAAGGAATAATGGAACTTCATTGCTTCTTCTCATATTTCTAGAGAATACTTGCGTAACTGTCCATAACAAAAGTATCCCTTTGTAGAGCATATAGTTCTTTCCATTATGAATTTTTGCATTTGTTATTTTCTTTGTTCACATTTTTTCTACTGTATGACACTTTGTGAAATGCTTTACAATGTTTCATAGGAACACAAAATTCTACAAGCACTTATGTTTTAATTCACACTTCAGTCTAGAAAAGGCAAATAGAAAAGTTCATATTTATTTGCCAGTTGAATTTCTTGTGCATCCCTATTCACAGATAGACAAAACAAAAACAAAAAATGGGATCATCAAACAAATAAACCAGAGTTCTCAGTCAAGTCATAAATGACCAGGCTTAAATGATCATATAAAGAATACATTATGTGAAGACATAGCTCTCCTGAGAAACCCATAACACTGGTAAAAGAAGATGAAGGGAGAAGAAGAAAATGACTAGCAGCCAGGTAGATGGAGTCAATTACAGCAGCAATGAGTGCAATGTTTATATTGCTGAAGCAACTGATTGAAGTCAAATCATCCGACAGGAGATCTATCTATATGATTGCTAAGAGTCATTGCCTGCTTAATAGCACATAGTCAAAAATCAATTCATGGATCCCAATATCTGGCATCAGTGACTGAAGCTGTGATTATTTGAATAGGTTTGAGACAATCAGCAAGCCTTGTGCTTCCAAAGCTATTATTTTCTTATTTCCTTTTTTAACCCCTTTTTTCTTTTAGATGGTAAAGAAAAAAATTGAATATAACGAGAAACATGTGGGAATAGAAAAAGCACAATGGAGACACTCTTATAACTTTTGATACATATTGATTATCTTGGAGTGGAAAACTTCAGAGAGTTAACCTCTTCTGGTGCTTAATTTTATTTCTTCCATTCAGTGAATAAAAACTGTAGTATAACCATATAGCTTTGCATTTTCAACAATTGTAGTAAAGTAGAAAAGCAGAGATCTTTGAATTGTGGCATACTTACTAAAAGAAACAATCCATGTACTTATTCCAAAGGCAGCTATGCAAAGGTAAACTCAATTCTGATATGGTCTTGCTATTCTTTTTCTTCTTGCAATCAAGAAACTTCAAGGAAAAAGCAAAGGCATGTGAGTTTCTTTTACTCAACAGTCTTTGGAGCTTCTTTGATTTTAAGATCAAAGGAGTAGATGGCAGTGTCGCTTCTTACCTTTCCTGGGTGTGCTTACTAACTCTGTATTCAGTATGAAGCATCAGTGGCTTCATTGCTTCCTCATTCACGCACTAATTCACATGTGCATCTATTGAGAATTTGTTTTGTTTATTTTCTTACAACACAGTGAACATACCAAATCTATTGCCTAACTGGTGTTTAAAGTGAAGATAGATATAATAAAACTATGTTTTATTGCCCTTCCTATTGAATCTGCACAATAGTATTATAACCTTGTTTTGACTAGCAATGATACAGCTAATTAGAAACAGACTCTGAAATAAACCTGAATTGTCCTGTAGGGAGATAAAGACAGAAGACTAAATCTTGTTTTAAAAGTTATATGAAATAAAGAATAGATACACCACAGGCCAATAGGATAAAACCAGATCATAATTAACCTTAGCACTACTATTTATACCATACTAATACTAATACTAATACTAATACTAATAATAATAATAATTTATTAGACTTGCATGCCGCCCTCTCTCCCTAAGGACTCAGGGCAGCTCACAGTATAAAACACAATACAATAATTTACTTAAAAATAATTAAACAGTACAAGCCCAAGACATTATCATGTCTTGATAGCCAAAAATGAAAACTAAAACTCCTGCAAGCCTTAGAGTGAAAATCAAAGTGAAGAAATAGGATTAAAATTAAATATAAAGAAGTTTAAAATAATGACAACAGATAGAATAGCCAGCCTTAGAGTTTCCAATGTAGATATTGAAGCAGAGAATAGCTTCTGCCTTGTAGCATCAACCATCTCCAGTAAAGGAACAAGCAGTCAAAAAACATGTTGCAGACTAGTACTTGGTTGAGCAAATATGAAGGCCTTGGAAATAATATTCAGATGCTCTTCTGTGTTTATATGTACAAAGATAAGAATTGTGCAAGCCATGGTATTCCCTGTGGCTCTCCAGGAAAGCGAAAATTGGATTTTAAAAGAAGTAGGAAAAGTATTGACACCTTTGAACTTTGGTGTTGGAGAAGACCCCTGAGAATAGTATAGCAGCCAAGAATACAAAACAATGGATTATTGAAGAAATCAGTCCTGAGTTGTCACTTAAGACAAATGACTCAAATTATCTTACTTTGGACACATTATTATTATTATTATTATTATTATTATTATTATTATTATTACCTTTATTGTCAGAGTACAACATGTGTACAATCAGATTGTCTGAGCCTCCCTTCATGCACACACACGCAACACAACTCACAGTGAGGACAGAAATCCCTAACTCAGTCCCAATCCCAATCTTATTACATTATGCAAGAACCAAGCTTTCTGGAAAAGGGTCTAATGCTGAGAAACATAGAAGGAAAGGAAAGAGGACAGCCAGCAGAAACAGACAATTATATTGTCAATGAGTGCATCATTGTGAGAACAAGCTAGGGATATATCATCATGGAGAAAATATATCTATGTGGTCACTAGGAAGTGAAAATGACTTGCACATAATAAATCAACCAATCCCATGTTGAGTGAAAGACAAGCACGTTTTTGTGCATAAACACAGAACTGAAAAACACCTGTCCTTTTATAATAAAACACTCACATTTCATTTATTATTATTACTAATACAAAATTAGTTTATTTGACATTCAAGCCCTAAAAAGAAAGAGGTAAGACATAATTTCAGACCTAAGAATCCTATCACAACAAATGTTTCCTGATATAAGAGATTAGATTTGACAGGGTATATCAGGGATTAGAAATGGTAAAGATGCTCCTTTGTCAGCAACGAGGCTGTGGGGAGCCTGACATCATAGAAATTGCATTGCACTCTGTGTCACTTCGTCCCCTGGAAAGGTATCATCAATTGCTGATTACAAGCAAGCCTGTGTGAAATAGTCCAGAAATAAGGGGCGAATGTTCGCTTCTACTGGAATAAACTTGATATAAGCCCTCAGCTACATCACCCTGGAATTGTCATAACTAATTCAACCCTTGGGCTACTTTTAATCTTGTGGGTGGATAATTTTCTTATGGAGATTTTACAGTATGTTTATATATTGTGTATCATAGATAAACAGATTCCTTAGAATGCCTTTGTTTACAATGGCAGGGTAAAATGTTCCAACAAAATGTAATCTGGTGCAAGGAACATATGGATTATAAAGTTAAGTGTTTCTTATAATTTCAACCACTAGTATTATGATCAACTACAAAAAACAGTATTCCTGAACAAGAAGGTGGCTGGGGTATATGTATTTCCTAAGCTATTTCTTCTAGAAAAACCTATTGTAATAATTTCCTAGAAATAGAGCTGCTTTTCTTGATGGAAATGGTTGCTAAATTTATTTTCAAAGATAGATATTGAACATTTTAGAAATGAGAACAGATCTATCTGAACCACAGCTGAGCTGCATGAGAGCTTTTTGTTTTTGAAACTTTCAGTCAATACTTGATATGAAGTGTTTACCTGTTTCATACTTCTGCTCATTTAATCATTGCATGAACATAAACACAATATTTCAAACAGATTGTAGTTACTTAATTGTTTTTCCTCAAACCCTGACTCCCATTGTTTGGATCTCATAGATTTTAAAATTAAATGTAGAAGTGCTTGAAGATTTTACAGGGAGGCTGTTGCTGTTTTTCTTTTGATTACTGTATATGGTTTGTGCTCTATTTACATTTAAATTGTATTATTTTTTATAGTAACTTATCTAGACAATTTTGTTCTAGAATAAGATGCAAATGTAGAATAGGAGGAAGCAGGCTAAAAGCATTCAGTATTACCAGCCATCAAATCTGGTCTTCAACAACTCAATTCTCCAGAGTGATTTCTCTTTCAACTATATTGACCATTAACTTTGAAAATGAGATCAAGGCTTCTTTCATGCTTAAACCTCAAAGTGCAATATTCTTTCCTATCAAGGAGAGAATTTGAATCTAAACACCAGTTTTCCCATCAGTAAAAAAATATTTCTGTATATATAATAAAATGGAGAGAGGGAGCTAAATAAATGAAGTAGTGAGAATGGGAGTGTCGTAAACTTTAATATTAATCTCCTTTCATTCATTTCATCTTCATGAAGATTTCTTGCTTAATGATTTCAGCAAAGACATTTTGTTCCTTAGTACCTATTTTATTTCTGAGACTGAACCAGGCATTTTAACACTTCTGCCTTCACTAGCTCATACAATCAATAGTTTCATCTAGTAAACACATATATTTCCATGGATAGACATTTTAAATTTATTTATTTTTTATTTTTATTTATTTTGTCAAGCATGCATTTGATAATAAGTATAAACATGATTATTAATACATGAAATAGTTACAACTAAGAGGAACATTAAGACAGGGATGGTAGGCATGTTGGTGAGCTTATGCATGCTCCTTACAGACCTCAGGAATGGGGTGAGATCAGCAGTGTGAAGTGTTTTATTTACTACCTGATTATCCAATATTTAAGAGCTGAATAGATGGGATGCATTTTTCTTAAGTTGTCTATTTTGTAATAGATAGACTAAGATCTTTCATCTTTTTCCTTTTGTCCTTCACCTTTCTCTGTCCTTAAAATTTAACACCCTCCTTCCAATGCTTTGCTAGAGAGGCAACAGTTCCATTTTCTTTCCATCACAGGACAATTCAGTCCTTATAAAGATATTAGTCTGCAATAGATGATGTACTGCCAAATATAAGAGTGTAAATACAACTATTTGACTTCCAAGTTGATTGATGGCATTTTCTCTGGATGAATGAGAAAAGATCAAGTTATAGAAATTGCATAAACATTTTCACAAGGAAGACAATGATACCTGAAGCTGAAATTAAATCAGTATTTCATAGGCTATAATCAATTGTTACCACTATATATTTATCAAAGAAGTAAAAAATTAACCAAGTTTTATTTAATTAATATTTTATTCTATCTCTTTTCTACATTAATGTATTCGAAGAAAGTTTAAAAAGTTAATGTACGATAAAAATGTACTGATCCACAAATTTGCCAATACTGTTTCATGATATGCAGAAACGAAATAGTCTCTTCATATTTTCTATCTGAAAGATAAACAATTACTAACCATACAAGCTGAAATGGAGATGACAGTAAGTAATATAAAACCTGGTCTATTTCAGGTCAGTTTCAGAGTAATCTGTTCTGATTCATTTCCTGACTCAGAAAGATATGCAGAAAAATCAGAGCTCCACTATTCCCTGCTGTATTTTTAAAAACCTAGCACTGTCTGGAGCATCCATATGTATTTTGTCTTCTGTCTTGAAAAGTGATTCCCATCATGTCCCATTTTTAAACCTATCTCTTTCCACATATAGCAGCACAAACACATCTCTCTAAATAGCTCCACATATGGCTACATCTTCTAGCATGTATCCTTTACCACAAAACTATTTTCTAGAGGAATGAAAAACCTGTAATGTCATGTGGGAATGACATTGGGAGACAAGGACAAAGAGACGAAACCAAGAGAATAGTGATATAAAAGACAGCTGAGTCCACAGCAGCAATCACTTCCACACTATATTCCAAATGACAATAATCCTTTGCTAATACAATTGTATTAAAAATGAAACATGACGGAAATCATTTTCCAAGATAGATGATAAAATACATATGGATGCTCCACACAGGGCTAGTTTTTTTTTTAAAATACAGCAGGGAAAAATGATCCAATATAATTTCACTAGGCCCTCCTTCTTTGCCTCTTTTATATTTCTCTGATCTGTCCTGAATTACCCAATCAGTGCCTGAGTGAGGTCCATTCCCTTGAATTTGCAAGAATAATGTAACTCAGCAGTCCCCAACCTTTGCAGTTTTGCAGCCTGGTTGCGGGGGACAGGGACTGGGCCACACGAGCAGTGGGTTGGCACACACATGCATGCCACACAACTTGACTTGAGCAAGTCGATCTGCATGAATGTGTGCATGTGTGTCAGCCCACCACACATGCAAGTCGAGCTGCGCACATGTGAGTGCATGCTGGCCCGCCGCTCACAGGGCCTCGGTGGTGGGATTCAAAAAAATTTACTACTAGTTCTGTGGCATGGTTGGTGGGCATGGCAGGGGAAGGATACTGTAAAATCTCCATTCCCACCCCACTCCCAGTGAAAGGTTACCACTGGTTCTCTGAACTATTCAAAATTTCTGCTACCAGTTCTCTAGAACTGGTCAGAACCTGCTGAATACCACCTCTGAAGGGCCTGGTTCTGATGTAATTGGATCAACTAATGGTGATCTGATAGCAAAGTCATACTGAACTTGGAATAGACCTTATCTTTGTCTGTCATCCTACCATGACTTTTCACATAATTAACAACAGTTAGTGATATAATTATCTTTCAATAGATATTTGTACCACTACCATATCACATTTGAAAGTCACTGCAATTTTTTCACATAGTTAATCACAGATGTATGCTGTCTCATCATTTTTAGCATTGCAGGGTTAGAACTTTATAGCACTTTGCAGATTCACTTAATATTTCACTTATTTAAATCTATATAACAAAAACAGGCAGAGAAAGAAGAAAAAATAGTACTGATTAAAATTAATTTAAATCCATTAAAGGAGTGATAAAAGGTCCAAAGCTGAAGCTGAGTTTAATTTCAAGGAAAAGTTGGATTTCCACTATTCATATCAGTGATGTAACATCTACTGAAGTTCGTAGAACTGAGTAGAAATTTTTGTCATAAAAAAATCAGTCATCTTTACAATGTGACTACTATAAGCAATAAGTAAACAATGCTGAAAAAATAATGAATATGTGTATCTGAAAAAATATTAATTAATATTTCCTGAATGAAGCAAAGTGAAAAACAGAACAGGTTTCCCTGCAAGGGAAGCATTACTGAAAGTCAGTGAAATTTGAAAAGCAGTCCTTTATTATTAATACTACCGTGTGGGATGCCACAGAAACCACTAAATGTATGTCCACTAACTACTGTCTACTTTTAATAATCACTTCTCGAGAAAATAGTAGAAGATTTTCTCTTATAGAACAAATGTAATTCTAAAATTCTTATAACAGAAATAGTAACCAGTTCAGTATAAATTTATTGCAGCTAGTGCTAACAAATGCTGTAGGTACTGTGGATGTTTCCATGTGTTGAAAGACAAAGATGTGCTACCTATTTGGCTTATAAACTGAACTAACCCCCCCAGAAGTGATACAAATTATTTCCTTCTTAAAAATCTCTCTAGTTTATTTTGAGTACTTGGCTGCTGCTTTTCTAAACCCAGACCCACATCTGCTGCCAGTTGTGTTATGTGGAATCAAAATCCATCACGTCCCACTTTTTAAACTTAAAATAGTTCTATGAAAGTGAAAGGAGGCATATCAATTTTATTACCATATTTAAACTTCCTCCTAGACTTTATCTATTGCAGTGCACCATTAGCAGATGAACAAAAAAACTTGTGTGATTAGGATGGCTAGTTATATTATATGCATACATAAGCAGGTAAATATGACTTGTCTCTAAGCATAGCTTGCTAAATAATGTTGCTCTTGATGCTCTTCATTCTTATAGTATAAACTAGACTTAAGAGATACAAGGGCATTTATTCATGGCATCACTTTTACTTTTCAATCCTACCAAATTGTTTGAAATCAGTTGTGTATTCATCTTCAGTGGGGGAGGGTGATGGCTCAGTGGTTAAGAGGCTGGACTTGTCAGCTGACAGCACAGGTTCAAGGCCCAAGTGCTGCATAATGGGTGATCTTTCTTTCTCACCCTAGCTCTTGCCAACCTAGCAGTTTGAAAGCATACAAATGTGAGTAAATAAATCAGTACTACTGCTTCAGTGGGCAAGGTTACTGAATTTCATACTTTCATGCTGGTCACATGATGTTGGAAGCATCTCTCAGACAACACAGACTCCCCTAGGCTGAGAATCGGAGATGAGCACCACACCTTGGAATCCTCAGCCACAACTGGACAGGGAAACTTTTAAACCTTTATTCACTTTCAGTGATAAAAATCTTGGGACACAAAGGACATTTTGAACCAATGAGTTTTGTCCCTCTATCTGAACAATAGGAAAACAAAAGACATTTTATCAGTGTCCTGCTCCAAGCTATTGCAGGTTCTCAAGCAACAAAAAAAACTCATTTGCACCATACCAAAGAGACAGAATAAACTACTAAACTGACCATCATATCAGAACAATATATATTGATCTTCATAAAAATGTCTGAACAATATTGGTGGCCGCAATTCTTCCAAAACACCATTTCACTTTTTTATTTAAAATTTGACTGCAATCCACAAAACTGCAACAATAATATGTAGGGAATTTTATAGCCAGGCATTTTTGCCCAATGTAGCCAGAGCTACATATTACCACACTGGCTAAGAATGAGAATGGGTGGGGTGGGGTGGGAGAAAGATATCTTGAAATAGGATGTATGAATAGATACTATGAATAGCAAACAGAGTGATATGACCTGGGAAGAAGCAACATCATCTTTATCAACTTTATCAGAGGCATAGGAAGAAATTACAACCAATTAGGAAATAACTTGGGAAGGGTGACAGCACAATATGGTATTTTGTAGCTGCTGGGTTTGTAGGAAAAAGAAAGTGAAAAGGACCACATTCTGGTCAATGTTGCCTGCTCTCATTATTAGTATCTAAAAAAAATAATCGGTCCATCCAGGTTATTTCAACAGGATTGATTTCAAACCCAGTGTGAACATCTAGATCAGGGTGTCAAACTTGAGATGACACATTGTTGTCACGTGCGTATCACAACTTTTTCCCCTTTGCTAAAATGGGGGTAGACATGGCCAATATGTGATGCATCTGACCCACGGGCTGTAAATTTGACATCCCTGATCTAGAGGGGTTGTTGATGGAACTCTCTTTCATTTGGTCTTAATAAAATAATAAACATAACATAAAAGGTGACTGATAGGTTGCAGTTTCTGGATCTCATTACATAATGCCAGAAATGAGTGCCTTTGATAATTCAATAATCTTGAACTACACCGCCTGCAGTTGGACTAAAGCATAGTACACAAAATTATCTGCTACAATGTTTTACCAGTCAATGACTACTTTAATTTCAACTGCAACAATACAAGAGCACACAACATATACAAACTCAGTGTTAATCACTCCAAACTTGATTGCAGAAAATACGACTTCAGGAACAGAGTGGGCATGCCTGGAATGCACTACCTGACTCTGTAGTTACCTCCTCTCAAACCCCCCACTCCTTTAACCTCAAACTGTCCACTATTGACTTCACCCACATTCACCCCATTTCTAAGAGGTCTGTAAAGGGTGGTGCATAAGTGCACCATCGTGCCTCCCGTCCCTGTCCTATTGTTGATTGTCCCCATTTAATCATACCTGTTTTCTGTATTCTTACTCAGGTTTATACCTATTATTTTGTAAATGATTGACAAATCAAATCAAATCAAATAAATAAATAAATAAATAAATTGCACAATACACAAGGATGTCTGCATCTACTGTTTATACTACAGGAAGGAAGGGACAGAGGAAGGAAGGCAGGATTTCTAATGCTTCCTGTAGCAACCAACCACAAGAAACTCAGTGGGAAACCAGCAGGAAATTGGAAGTCTCTTGGCTACCACTTCTTTTGCCTTCATATTGTCATTCTGTTTAGGTAAGGAAATATCTCTGAAATGGGCACAGGTTTTTTAGTAAATTATATGCTTTTTCACACCACTGCATAAATAATTCTAAGCTAAATGACCAGCAGCACAATCACACATACTGTGGGTTGATAGAGAGTTCTATGGTAGGAATATAGGACTGCAGCCAAAGCTACAGAAATCCTGTCTACTTAATATCGCAAATTCTCATCATAATTACTAGCTATATTTAATATCTAGTGGCTCTTGTTACCTGCTTGTCCAGATTGGCCATCAAACATGAAGTATGTTTAGTTCTTACAAAATAATCTAATATGCTATAAGTAAAACCATTCAATTTGACTTGGTAAAAACAGAGTAATAACCTAATGACAAATTCTTGCTGAATAACAGTTGAGTGAAGAGTACTTTCTAACAATAAGTGGAATTAGAGAAGTGGTCTATTTCCCAACCCCTAGAAGTGATTGAGGCAAAGGTTAGAAGGCCATCTGTTCTG
>SOZL01000934.1:80322-124014 GCA_009733165.1 Naja naja | reverse complement strand
GGAGGAGGAAGGAAGGAAGGAGAGGAGGAGGAAGGAAGGAGAGGAGGAAGGAAGGAAGGAGAGGAGGAGCAAGGAAGGAAGGAGAGGAGGAAGGAAGGAAGGAAGGAAGAGAAAGGAAGGAGAGGATGATCAGCTGATCGCTCAGAAGGATGGGATCCTCGTCTTCTCCCAGGAGGAAGGAAAGAAGGAAGGAGAGGAGGAGGAAGGAAGGGGAGGAGGAAGGAAGGAAGGACCATGTAACTGATTGTTTGGGGAAGAGGGAAAAAACTTTTGCTTTTAATTAGGCAAAAACTGTGGGAATATTCAGAGTCGGTTTTCACCAGCTTGTGCCAACATGATATATCCAATAAACCAGTTCTTTGAGGAATCTACTGTGTTCCCCCGAAAATAAGACCCTGTCTTATACATTTTTTTGCCACCAAAAAAGGCACCAGGTCTTATTTTCGGAGTTCTATTTATTATGGGCGTATGCAGAGGTGGGATTCAAATTTTTTAACAATTGGTTCTGTGGGCGTGGTGTGGTGGGCATGACCGTGTGACTGGGTGGGTGTGGCTTCTTCTTCATCTTTCTTCTTTTTTTGCAGCAAACCCCCCCTCCCATTTTTTTTGCCTCCTGGGCCTGCGGGAAGCCTCCTGGGCAAAGCAGTAAGACAGCGAGGGGGATCCAAGCACAGCTGATCATCAGAACAGCTGATCGTCAGGAGGAGGAAAATGTGGGCGGGGGACAATGCAGCAGCGATGTCATGCATGTGCGCAATGTCGTGCATGCCTAATAAGGACTGGCTGGGTGGGGAGGGGTGGGGGCAGGGCCAGCCAGGGGCACGTGTCATGCCCCTGGTGGAGACTGACTCTGAGGAAGAGGAGGAACAGCCAACAGGGAGTGGGAGTGTGGCTCCAGAGGTGGTGGAGGAGGCTGGGGAAGGGCGGAGGCCGGCTGAGCAGTCAGAGGAGGATCCAGGCCCATCTCCTATCCATCCCAGGGCACGCAGGGAGAAGAGGATCAGGGAAAAGCATGGTCTACTCGGGAGGAGAGGGCCATGATCCTCCTCGGGGCTTACAGCTGGGAGATATGTATATAAATTTGTAACTGCGTAGTCAGAATTGCTGGAGTCAAAGTTAGTGTTTCCTTTGAAAGAGGTTGATATTTGTTGGTGTTCTTCTCAAGGACTTTCTCCAGTTATCTGCTTGGAACGTATGATTACTTATCTTGGGTTTGCTTTAGGAACTCTCGCCGAGATGATTTGTTCTTGTTTTCCTTTTGCCTCATTATTTACTTTGGGGGACTTTAAACTGTGACTAATAAAACAGTTAAGTTGAAGTCATTGCCGGACTTTAATTCATGTTTTGGGTTTTAGGTTATTTTGAGAGACTACGGGTCATCACAGGCACGATTTCCCGGTTCTCGAAACTGCACGGAATCATAACAACTGGTTCTATTGAACCGGTCTGAACCGGAAGAATCCCACCCCTGGGCGTATTTCTTGGAACCCTGACACTGGGACAGGTAGGCGCATCTTTTACCTGTCTCCTTGAACTGAGGCATTTTGCTGATGACCTCCAAGAAAGACTTCAGGGCACTTTGGATCTGGAAACGGAAACACAGTTTCTTAAAGGCTGACCCACAAACTCTTCTCATCCATTCTAATGGTGCAGGTTGTTCAGATGGAACTATCCTAAGCCACAACATCCAGAGGTCCACCATGCTTCAGGACCAGCGGTTACTTAATGTGGCCTACTGACATATTTATGTGATTACAGGTACTCCTCGACTTATGGCCACAGTTGAGACCAGAATTTATGTTGCTAAGGGGGAAAAATATTAAGTGAGCTGTGCATTTTACGTCCTTTCTTGCCACCGTTGTTAAGTGAATTGCTGTGGTGAAGTTAGTCACATGGTTGCTAAGGGAATTGGGCTTCCCCCGTTGACTGGGCTTGTCCGACGGACACAAAAGAGGATCACGGGAGCCCAGGACACTGCGACTGTCATAACTGTGAGTTGGTTGCCAAGCATCCGAGTTTTGATCACCTGACCCTGGGGATGTTGCAACAGTCGTAAGTGTGAAACATGGTCCTCAATCAATTTTTTTTCAGTGCCGTTGTAACTTTGAACGGTCACTAAATGAACGGTTGTAAGCCAAGGACTAACTGTACTTTTTTATACTGTGTATCTCCCTACTCAGCCCACAACTCAGAGTAGCAGGTATCATCAATACAGGTAAGTGCTTGAGTTACGAACGTAAAGGAGTCGGCCCACCGCGGTCGTAACTCGTGATGGTTATCGATCTGTTGTAAACCCCTGTGGCCAAGCCGATTGCACAGGCCCTTTTTGCAGAGGTCATAAAGGGAACATCAGGGTTATTAAATGAAGCAAAGGTTTGCTATGGAGATTAGGTAACCTCATCAGTGCTGGAAAGGAAGGTGGTTTGTCCCGTGTTTAAATGCAGCAGTTTGCCCTGTCCGTGTTAGTGTCCGTGTTAGTCTTTCGTTGCTCCTTGACGATGGAACGACGTAATTAGGGATCTAGTTAATGAGGGAATTTTAATTGTGGAGCCCTTCATGATCTCTGAGCTTGATGGCTTTCTGGCAGACATTTCATGCCCCAGCTAGGTAACATCATCAGTGCTAGAAGGGGAAGGGGTTTGTAGAGAGAGAGGAGGAGGAGTGGGAGGACTGTGGGTATCCTTCATGTTTTCTGAGCTTGATGGCTTTCTGGCAGACATTTCATGCCCCAGCTAGGCAACATCATCAGTGCCAGAAGGGGAAGGGGTTTGCAGAGAGAGGAGGAGGAAGAGGAGGAGGAGGGGGGGACTGTGGGGTCCTTGGTGATCTCTGAACTGGGTTTTCCTGCAGACATTTCATGACCCAACTAGGTAACATCATCAGTATCAGAAGGCAGTGGGAGAGGAGGAGGGGGAGGAGGAGGGGGATTGTGGGGTTCTTGGTGCTTTCTGAGGTTGGTGGTTTTCTTGCAGACGTTTCACGACCCAGCTGGGTAACATCATCAGTGCTAGAAGGGAGTGAGGTTTGCGGAGTGGAGGAAGGAGATGGGGGTGTGTGGGGAGGAGACTGTGAGGATCTCAGCGCTCTCTGAGCTGGGTGGTTTTCTTGCAGACGTTTCATGACCCAGCTGGGTAACATCATCAGTGCTAGAAGGAGCTCGCTGTTTATGTACAGTGGCTCTCAGTGTTGCTGCCTTGATTCGGCTGTTGTTTATTGTTTGTCTGAGTTGGCAGTTGGATGTTTCTTGATTCCTGGTCTAGTATTGATCTTGGGGTTACTATCTGGGTGTCGATTGTTGGCATTTCTCTTTCCTTTTCGGAGTTTTGATGTCCTCTTTTGAATGGTAGGTAGATGTCATTTACCCTCAGGTGCCTGTTGATGGCTGAAGTGTTTGAGGGCCAGGCTTCCTGGAATTGTCTGGCATTTTGGGCCTTGGCTTGGTCTAAGGACGTTCCTGGTTTGTAGTTTTCCAATTCAAACCATGGTGAAATGAAGGAATTTTTCCTAATTGATTAGGCTTCACTGCTGTGTGTTCACTATATTTATTGACTTTGCGCCCTTTTATTAATAAACAAGGAAAGGTTAGTACACAAGTGACTTCATTTATACCGTTCCTCAGGAAGGATTTTCCCAGGTCCCACTTCATGCTTCAGAACCAGAGGTGGTCTTCAGCCAGTTCTGACCGGTTCTGGAGAACCGGTAGCGGAAATTTTGAGTCGTTCGGAGAACTGGCCAATACCGCCTCTGACTGGCCCCCACCAACCCCATCTCTTCCCTGCCTCCCATTGAGTCCCAGCTGATTGGCTGGGTCTTCTTTGGTTGCCCTGCACAGGAGAACGGAGCTGGAAAGCAGGTTAGAGAGGTGGGGAGGGAAGGGGGATTTTGCAGTATCTTTCCCATGCCATGCCCAACAAGCCACGCCCAACAAGCCATGCCCACAGAACCAGTAGTAAAATTTTTTGAATCCTACCACTGATCAAAACTGGTTAATTTGGACACACACCCACACCCACAGACACACAGAGTTGTCCTATAACACAGGTGTCATGCCCCTGTTGGAGACTGACTCCGAGGGAGAGGAGGAACAGCTGACAGGGAATGGAGGTGTGGCTGTGGAGGTTGTGGAGGAGGCTGGGGAAGGGCAGAGGCCGGCTGAGCAGTCAGAGGAAGACCCAGGTCCATCCCCTCTCCATCCTAGAGCATGCAGGGAGGAGAGGATAAGGGAGAGACATGAATGGCATGGTCTACGGGGAAGGAAAGGGCCTTGATCCCCTTCATGGGCTGCAGCTGTGAGAACTGGTTATAAGGACGGACATGCGTATGGGCCAGGGCTGGAAACAAAGCATGGAAATATCTCTAGTCTGTCGTTCCTCTCTGAGTTTGGCGTCCTTCGCAGTTTGTGTTCCAATATCTGTGGACGTCTTCAAGCCCTTATCTTGCCTGGTTCCCTTAACTGCTTCAGAGTGGTTTGTGCTGTTTTTACTCTTTATAATTTATGTCCACTACTGGTTCTCCAGAAGTGGTCAGAACCGGCTGAATCCCACCTCTGGTTTTGATGTATACATGTACAGTACAGACAACAAGCCAATCCTATATAAAGAGATAGATAGGACATATCAGGTGTTGAGACCAAAAACACGCTTGGACACCCTTTGAAAAGAAAAAAAGCTGGGTAGCTGTTAGGAGTGAATATTCCTCCCTCTCTCCCTCTCTTTCCTTCCTTCCTTCCTTCCTTCCTTCCTTCCTTCCTTCCTTCCTTCCTTCCTTCCTTCCAAAAATTTAGCAACCAGTTCTCTGCCCTGGTTGCTGGGGGGGGGGGGCGTGGCCATGGTGGGTGGGGCCTAGTTGGCCTCCTGCTCTACACCTGGGAGGGAGGGCATTTTCACACTCCCCAGGCTCTGGAGGCCAAAAACAGGCTCATTTCCAGCCTTCTGGAGCCTCTGAGAGGCCCATTTTTCGCCCTCCCCGAGCCTCCACGTGCGCCCTGCACTTACCTGGCATCCAAAATGGGCTGCTTGGGGACTCCTGGGAGGGGAGGGGAGGGGAGGGGTTTGGCGAATCAGATGTAAAATTAGCATCTGGTTCGCCCGAACCAGTGTGAACCGGTATCAGTCCACCCCGCTTCCTTCCTCCCCTTCCTCTTTTTCCTTCCTCCCCTTCCTCTTTTTCCTTCCTTCCTTCCTTCCTTCCTTCCTTCCTTCCTTCCTTCCTTCCTTCCTTCCTTCCAGCCTGAGCCTCTGCTTTGCATGCTGAAGTTCCCAGGTTGGGTGCTCAGGATCGCTCTTGCCCGTCCACCACTTCATCCCATGCCATTGGCCCTTCCAGCCGGCTCTTGAAAGTGGGGGGGGGTTGCTTTCTTTGGGGATGGCGGTGGAATTGAGCATGAAGAAATGTTGGAGGAGGAGCAGGGGGGGAGAGGAAGAAAGACAAAAATGAAGAGGAGGAGGAGGAGGAGGAGGAGGAGCAGGGGGAGGAGCAGGAGAAGAAGAAGAAGAAGAAGAAGAAGAAGAAGAAGAAGAAGAAGAAGAAGAAGAAGAAGAAGAAGAAGAAGAAGAAAAAGGATGGAAAAGAAGAAGAAGAAGAAAAGAAGAGAGGAGAGATGAATGAAGAAGAAGAAGAAGAAGAAGAAGAAGAAGAAGAAGAAAAAAAAAAAAAGAAAATAAATAAAAAAGGGAAGAGCAATGTGAAAAGAAATAAAGAAGAAGAAGAACAGGGAGAAGAGATGAGGATGAAAGAAGAAAGAAAAAGAAAATAGAAAAAAAAGAAGAAGAAGAAGACAAAGAAGAAGAAACAGAAGGGAAGAAGAAGAAGAAGAAGAAAAGGGGATGAGATGATGATGATGGAACAAAGAAAACAGGAGCCAGAAGAAGAAAATAAACAAATAAAAAAATACAAGAAAAACAGCAGGGGAGAAAACAAACAGCCAAAGAAAGGAGAGGATGAGGAGAAGAAGAAGAAGAAGCTGAAAAGAAGAGGAGGAGGAGGAGGCGAGAGGAGGAGAGGAGAGGAGAAAAAGGAAGGAGAAGGAGGACCAAAGAGAAAGAGGAGAAGGGAGAAGGAAAAGAAGACAAAAGAAAAGATTAAAATGAGGAGGAGGAGGAGAAAGAGAAAGAGGAGAAAGGGAAAGAGAAGGAGGCAAAGGAGAAGGAGAGGAGAAGATAAACAAGAGGAGGAAGAAGAGGAACAGAAAGAGAAAGTGAAGAAGGAGAAGGAGAGGAGAAGAAAGATAAAAAGGAAGAGGAGGAGGAGACAGAGTAAGAGGAGAAAGGAAGGAGAAAGGGAAGGCGAAGAAGAAGGAGAGGAGGAAGAAAGATACCATAGAAGAGCAGCAGGAGGAGGAGGAGGAGGAGAATTGTTTGAGTAAACAATCAGATAAACAAACAGCAGCATTGCTCAAGGAACCACCGAGAAAAAAATTATACTCCCACACTGATAGGAGAACCAACCTCCTTCCTTTCAGCACTGATCATGTTACCTAGGCAGGTAATGAAATGTTTGCAAGTAAACCACCAACCTCTGGCATTCCTACTCCTACTCCGTTACTTTGTTATTTATTTAGCTCCAAGGACCCTATAGTATAGCTGCACCCTGGGTTCAAATATTCTCTTCCATTGGTACTACACATTACAGGTAGTCCTTGACTTACAACAGTTCACGTAATGGACATTTGAAGTCACAACGACACTGAAAAAAGGGACTTATGACCATTTTTGACACCCGCAACCCTTGCAGCATCCGTCCTCTTGGTCACGTGATCAAAATTCAGCCGCTTGGCGACTCATATTGATGATGGCCGCAGGGCCTGGGGGTGGGGGTGTCATGTGATTCCCCCTTTTGCGACCTTCTGACAAGGTCGTGGGGAAATCATTAAATTCCCTTAATAATCCTGCTACTAATTGAAGAACTCCAGTGATTCGTTTAACAGTGGTGGCAAAAAAAGGTTGTAAAACAGGGCTAAACTCACTTAACAACTGTCTCGTTTAGCAACCTAACTTTTGGGGCTCTTTTGTGCTCCTAAGGCGAGGATTACCTGTAGTAAATGTGTGTGTTAGGAATTGAAAGTCACCTAACAGTTCGGTTAGCAATATATAAACCAGGATAGTAAATTAATATTGTAGCTTTAAGAGAAGGCCGATTTAGATTGGCTGCAGTGTCTGCCAACGGCCATAAGATGGAGCTAGAAACCTGGTTTGTTCTCTAATCTACTATGCTTCACTCTACTCCATTCTCCGTTTGTATTTAGTATTTAGTATTCTGCTGATGGTGTTGTGAGTTTTTTGCTACTGTTTGCAAACTCCGGTTACTGAACTCTGTGTATGATACCGGTACGGAAAAGGACTTTGTTTTTGGATTATCAACTGACTTATTGCTTTGAGTAGTGACTGCATTCACCGTGTTTGACTTGGACTGTTTTTTGGATTCTGCTTAACCATTTACTAGAAGTAAAACCTATATTTCAGTATTCAGTATACCTTTGTGTCACGTGTGTGTTATTCATAATCGCTCTCACTACGCTTCCCTGAGCGCACTCATTCTCCTAACGGGGATATTTCTTAACAGTGTGAACCAGGATAATTCAGGTTTGGAGGCACGAATTGTTGGGTACTGAACCCGGAACTGGGCATGCAAAGCAGAGGTCTGACTATCCAGCTGAATCTCCCCCCAGATACTTCCTCTAGTTATAGGGCAGGGGGTCTTCAAACTTGACAGCGTTAAGACTTTTGGACTTCAACTCCCAGAATTCCTCCCTCAGTCATGTTAGCTCAGCAATTCTGGGAGTTGAAGTCCACAAGTCTTAAAGCTGCCAAGTTTGAAGACCGCTTGCTTTAAGATCTGTGGACTCCAACTCCCAGGATTCCTCAGCCAGCCTGCATTAAGAGGGGTGGGCTTCCATTCCCAGAATCCCCCAGCCAGCATGGTTTAAGACCTGTGGACTTCAACTCCCAGGATTCCCCAGCCAGCATGCTTTAAGACCTGCGGACTTCAAACTTAACAGCCTTGTGGACTTCAACTCCCAGAATTCCTCCTCCGGTTATGTTAGCTCAGGAATTCTGGGGGTTGATATCCACAAGGTTTAAACTTGCCAAGTTTGAAGACCCCTGCTTTAAGGCCTGTGTACTTCAACTCCCAGAATTCCTCAGCCAGCATGCTTTAAGAGGGGTGGACTTCCACTCCCAGAATTCCTCCTCCAGTCATGTTAGCTCAGGAATTCTGGGAGTTGAAGTCCGCAAGTCTTAAACTTGCCAAGTTTGAAGACCCTTGTTATGGGGTCTCCAAACTTGGTGACTACAAGTTGTGGACTTCCAACTCCCAGAATTCCTCTGGCTGAGGAATTCTGGGAGTTGAAGGCCACAATTCATAAAGTCACCATGGTTGAAGACTCTTGCTAATTGGATCCAGAGAAGCTTCCAATGCTGGTTTTGTGGAATGATCCCCAGAAGAAACCAGTGCAGACCAGTGGCTGGCCTTCTCCTCTGACTTGGTTCCATATCCTACTTGCTGACCCAAAAGCTCTTGAGATGCCTTCAAAGAAGATCTGGCTAGCGAAAGGGGGGTGGGGAGAGAAAGGAGAGGGCCAGCCTTCTGTTACTTCTCAGGAGGAGATGCATGGGGTAGATCTTTGCCAGCCAGCTGGGGTGGCCCCGGTTCATTCTCCCCAGTTACCAGCGCCAGGGGTAGCTGTCCGGTGGCATCCAGGGTCCATTCGTGGAACTGCACCGCTAAGGCCTGCATGCGTAGTTGGTTGACCTGAGCTTTGATGTTCTCCACGTCCTCCCTGTGATGGCGTTTTTCTTCCACCAAGTTCTTCATCTGAGCGAGTCTGGAGGGCACAAGGGAGGACATGGTTAGATCAGGGCTATTAAAAGTCAGGAGAAGTCAAATCACAGAATAACACAGTTAGGAAGGGACTTTGGAGGTCATCTAGTCCAGTGGTCGCCAACCGGTGGGCCGGGGATCACTGGTGGTCCATGAGAATATTTTGGGGGTCCACAGAGAAATGTCCCCCACAAAGCAATTAATCCAGGCTGCGCAGGAACACAAGGCTGTGCTGCCCACATGGCCCGCGGGAACACAAGACTTGCGTCACTTGCATTGCGAACAACACAAGGTAGTGAGGGGAGGGGGGAAAGGATGGAGTGGGGGAACTGTGCCCCACTCGCCCCACGCACCTGGCCTGGCCACTGGGCTGCTTCTTTCCACTTCTTTCTTCTACTGCTTTTGGCTGCACATAAGGAAAGCAGCAGAAGTCTTCCTTTCTCTCCCCCAAACTCCGCCAGAAATGAGTCTTTGGGACCCTGCAAGGCCTCCTGCTCCAAGAGGCTGCGCCGGCAAAGACTCATTTCTGGCAGAGTTTGGGGGAGAGAAAGAAAGACTTCTGTGGCTTCTGCTGCTTTCCTTGCATGAAGCCAAAGGTCTCTCCTCTCTCTCTCCCCGAGAATGGAGCTGGAGACGGTATCCTGCGATCCCAAATAAAGCACGATCGATCGATAGGAAAACGGGGTGGGGGATTTCCCTGCAGACTTTTTGGGGGGATTTTCCCAGGGTCTCTGGATTTAGAAGTATGAGTTTGGGGGTCCCTGAGGTCCAAAAGGTTGGCGACCCCTGGACTAGTCCAACCACCTATTCAAGCAACCCCCCAGTGAAGGAGCACCCACAACCTCCAAAGACAAGCTGTTCCACTGGTTAATTGTCCTCACCATCAGGAAATTTCTCCTTAATTCCAGGTTGTTTCTCTCCTTAACTGGTTTCCATCAGTGGCAGTATTCTACTGGTTCGGCTGAACCGGTTCGCTCCGACAATCAGCTGCTGGGCCCTCCTGTCCCCCCCCACCGGCTGTATACTGACCTTTATTTCCTGCTGTTCAACCTCAGCTGCTTTGCGTTAATTGCCGCACATCAGCTGTTTTGCACACGGGGCTCGCAGCAGCAGGTGAGTTGCAAATGCTGCCGCAAGGCGCTGGCATGCGCAGCAGTGTGCCTGATGCGCAAACCACGCACTCACACCGAATCAGTAGGAAAGCTTTTTGAAACCCACCACTGATCTCCATCCTTTGCTTCTCCTCCAGCCTTCAGGGGCTTTGGAGAATAGCTTGACTGCCTCTTCTTTGGGGCAGCCCATGAGATATTGGGACACTGCTATGCTGTCACCCTAGTCCTTCTTTTCATTAAACCAGACATCCCCCAGTTCCTGCAACTGTTCCTTGTATATTATACCGTGTTTCCCTGAAAATAAGACCTACCCCGAAAGTAAGACCTAGCACTATTTTCTAAACCTGCCCTAATATAAGACCTACCCCAAAAATAAGACCTAGTGTAAATCTCCAGTTCCAGGAAGACTTTTCAGGGAGCAAACTGCACCACTAAACACCCCCTACACACTCACACCCACTATTTGGCACCATAAATATATAAGACCTACCCCGAAAATAAGACCTAGTGTGTTTTTGGGAGCCAAAAAATATATAAGACAGTGTCTTATTTTCGGGGAAACACGGTAGTCTTCATTCATTCATTTATTGGATTTCTATGCTGCTCCATCTCCCGAGGGCCTCGGAGTGGCGCACAATCATAAAAACAATATAAACACTGTACAATTTAAAAAGAGATGAAACATGAAACCCAATAATCCAAATTAAAATAGCACTATTCATTAAAACCCAATCACCTAATCACCTTTGTTGCCCTTCTCTGCACTCTTTTCTAGAGACTGGACATGCTTCCCTTATATTGTGCTGGCAAGCAGGAGGCCACTGACTGGGGACTGGATGGATTTTCTAACGCAGAAAACCAACAAGCCCAGGGTGCACCAAGTACCCCGCAATCCTCCTCCTCCTCCTCCTCTTCCATCCTAGCACTGATGATGTTCCCTAGTTGGGTCATGAAATTTCTACAAGAAACCCATCAAGCTCATTGAACACCGAGGACCTCCTGCCATCTTTCCCTTCTCCCCTCTCTCTCTCTCTCTCTGCAAACTCCCTCCCTTCTAGCACTGATGATGTTATCTAGTTGGGTCATGAAACGCCTGCAAGAAAACTACCAAGTCAGAGAGCGCCAAAGACCCTGCAGTTCTCCTCCTCTCTGCAAACCCCTCTCCCTTATATCCCTGATGATGTTGCTTAGTTGGGTCATGAAACGTCTGCAAGAAAACAACCCAGCTTAGAGAACACCAAGGATCCCACAGCCTCCTCCTCCTCCTCCTTCCTCCTCCTCCTCCTCCTCCTCCTCTTCTCCACAAACCCACTCCTTTCTAGCACTGACAGTGTTCTCTAGTTGGGTCACGAAACGCCTGCCAGAAATCCACCCAGCTCAGAGAGCACCAAGGACCTCCACCTTCAACCCCGAGCTGCTAATATTCTCTACTATAAGCAGGCTCATTTTTTTGTTTTGTTTGTTTGTTTTATTTGGACTTATAAGCTGCCCTCCCTCCTGAAGGACTCAGGGTGGTGTACATAAAAGACAGAAAGTATGAAAGTTAAAAGAAATTAAAAAGATATTAAATTAACGCCAAATAAACAATCAGATTAAAACCCCACCCCCCATCAGTCCAGGCGGATTGCAAAATAGCCATGTTTTGAGGTCGCGCAAGGAAGGAGCAGAGATCAGGGCCAAGCTGCAACTCAAGGGTAGTTGGTTCCAGGAGGGTGGGAGCCCCCAGAGAAGGCTCCTACCCCAAGGGTCCAGCCTATACTGCTTAGCTTTGAAGGTATCCCCAGGGAGGTCTCGCCGGTGGGAGCGACAGGGCGATTGGTGTTTGTCACGAAGGAGACCTCTGCAAGTACTCCCTCGACCCAAGCCATTCAGGGCTTTATAAGTGGTTACCAAAACCTTCAATCTCACACGGAGGGCAACCGGCAACCAATGCAGGTCGCGCAGGAGGGGTGTCATATGGGAGAATCGGGATGCTCCCATCACTACCCGTTTTCCCGTTTGGACCGCCGGGCTTCCCCTCCGGCAGACCTACTCACTTGTGCATCGTTGTGTCGGGCACGCATGCCTTCAGCTGGTCCGCAATGGCCTTCAGCCCCCGCATGTAGGGGTTGGGCTGGGAGGTCAGGTCGTAGGCAGGGTTGTGCCTCATCAGGTATTCACCCAGGAAGATGATCGGCTGAAACGGGCAGGGCTCGGACTCCTTCGGGTCCAGGGCCTCCTTCCGTTCGGCCACCTTTAGCAGCTTCTCCATGGCGGGCACCAAGGTGGGCAGCAGCTTATCGAGAAGGTACGCCCGGGTCTCCAGAGTCATGGACTCGGTGTTGAGCCAGTCCTGGGACAGGCTGTCAGGTGGCTCTTCCTTCTCCGTCTTCTTCTGCTGGAGCGTCTTCTTGTGCAGCTTCTCCCTCTTGAGGCCCTGCAGGTGCAAAGCTCGTGGCTGGACGCGCTCGTGGAAAACGGCCTTCCACTGAGCGTCCGCCGCCGGAGTCAGGGAGTGGAGGGTCACCCTTGGGTTGAGCTTGAGTGCTGCCACGGGTGGCTCATCGCCAGGGTTGATTTCGGGACCGTTTTCCTGGTCTGGGTCTGCAGCCATGATTGGGTCTCTGCGAGGGAAGAGGAAGAGGAAGGATTGTCTGATTCTGACAGACGTGAATGACACAGCTGTCAAAAAACGCCAGTGCAAACCCTAACTTGCATGAACAGAGGGATACGATTGAGATCAAGGGAGGCACTGATACCACTCTATAAAGCCTTAGTAAGGCCACACCTGGAGTACTGCGTCCAGTTTTGGTCACCACACTATAAAAGAGATGTTGAGACTCTGGAAAGAGGGCAGAGAAGAGCAACCAGGATGATGAGGGGACTGGAGACTAAAACATACGATGAAAGGTTGCAGGAACTGGGCTTGGATAGTCGACTCTAGTCTAATCTCTCTCTCTCTCTCTCTCTCTCTCTCTCATATCATGTCTGTCTGTCTGTCTCTCTATCTCATCTCTGTCTGTCTATCCATCTACATCATGTCCACCTACCTACCTACCTCCTATCCTTAGTAAGGCCACACCTAGAGTCCTGCATCCAGTTTTGGTCACCACACTATAAAAAAGAGGTTGAGACTCTGGAAAGAGGGCAGAGAAGAGCAACCAAGATGATTACGGGACTGGAGGCTAAACACATGGTGAAAGGTTGCAGGAACCGGGCCTGGCTTGTCTAGGGAGGAGAAGGACCAGGGGAGACATGAGAGCAGTCTTCCAATATTTGAGGGGCTGCCCCAGAGAGGAGGAGGGGCTCAAGCTATTTTCCAAGGCCCCTGAAGGCCAGACAAGGAATAATGGATGGAAACTGACCAAGGAGAGATTCAACCTGGAAATAAGGAGGAATTTTCTGACAGTGAGAACAATCAACCCATGGAACAGAAGTTGTCTTCAGAAGTTGTGGGAGCTTCATCACTGGAGGCTTTCAAGAAGAGATTGGACTGCCATCTGTCAGAAATGGTGCAGGGTCTTGGGTGGAGGGTTGGACTAGATGACCTACAAAGTCCCTTCCAACTCTGTTAGTCTGTTCTGTTAGCTGTGAAATGGGTTTTGCCCTGTCTTACAACATTATTGCTTGAAATCCAGAACTTTGAACATTCAGAAACCAAATTGGACTCCTTCAGAATAACAGAATAACAAGAGTTGGAAGGGACCTTGGAGGTCTTCTAGTCCGACCCCCTGGGACTCAGGCAGGAAACCCTATCCCATTTCAGACAAATGGCTGTCCATTCTCTTCTTAAAAACCTCCAGTGATGGAGCACCCAAAACCTCTGGAGGCAAGTTGTTCCACTGGTTAATTGTTCTCACTGTCAGGAAAACTCCTCCTTATTTTGAGCATGGATCTCAGAATACAGTATAGCAGAGTTCGAAGGGACTTTGGAGGTCTTCTAGTCTGACCCCCTGCTTGAGCAGGAGATCTTACACCAAGTCACGCAAATGGTTGCCCAGTCTTTTCTTGAAAACCTCCCATGATGGAGCGCCCACAACTTCTGGAGGCAAGTCCTTCCACTGATGAATTGTCCTCACTGTCAGGGAATTTCTTCTTAGTTCTAAGTTGCTTCTCTCCTTGGTCAGTTTCCACCCGTTGCTTCTTGTCCTGCCCTCAGGGGGGCTTTGGAGAATAGCTTGACTCCCTCTTCTTTGGGGCAGCCCCTGAGATATTGGAAGGCTGCTATCATGTAACCCCTAGTCCTTCTTTTCCTTCAACTAGACATATCCAGTGTCAATGAATACTTCAGCTTCAACCATAACAACACAAGAGCAAACAATAGACACAAACTCAAGGTTAACCGCACCAAACTCGATTGCAGGAAACACGACTTCAGCAACAGAGTGGTCAATGCCTGGAATTCTCTACCTGACTCTGTGGTTTCTTCCCCAAACCCCAAAATCTTTAACCTTAAGACTGTCTACTATTGACCTCACTCCCTTCCTAAGAGGTCTGTAGGGGGCGTGCATCAGCGCACCAATGTGCCTACCATCCCTGTCCTATTGTTTTTTATTTTTCTTATATGTATCCATTTCATGTATTCACAACTATGTTTATCCTTATACTTATTATCTTGTAAGCAATTGACTAATCAAATAAATAAATAAATTCCAGCAACTGTTCTTCATATAGTGGCGAATACCTATAGCTGGGGCATAGGATGAGGGTCAAGTTTGGTTCTCCCAGCTTGTAAGTTGGTTTCTGAATATTCCGTCACCAGACTAAGTAATACCTTCATCAGATCACAAGACCCTCAGTTGACACACCCACACCTGAAGCCTTTGTAGACAGAACACCGACACTCTCATCCAGAGGTGGGATTCTACCTGTTCTGTCCACTTCTGTAGAACCGCTTGCTCTGAAGAGCAGCAAACAGAGAGCATACATACCGTGTTTCCCCGAAAATAAGACACTGTCTTATATTTTTTGGCTCCCAAAAACACACTAGGTCTTATTTTCGGGGTAGGTCTTATATATTTATGGTGCCAAATAGTGGGTGTGAGTGTGTAGGGGGTGTTTCTGGTGTACAGTTGCTCCCTGAAAAGTCTTCCTGGAACTGGAGATTTACACTAGGTCTTATTTTCGGGGTAGGTCTTATTTTTGGCGAAACAAGGTAGAACCGGTTCTGTGTCTTCTGCTGATTTGGGCCACCCACCCACCCGGGCTCTTACCTGACCTTTATTTCCTGCATTTTCAACCGCAGCTGCTTTGCGCGACACAGCTGTGGTTGAAAAAACAGGAAAAAAGGGGCTTTTCCAACCGCTGCGCACTTACACGCAGTGCTGCAGCTCAGCTGTCCAGGCAGCTCAGCAGGGTGTAAATTGACGCGCACATGCACGCACAATGCAGAGCAACAGGACCGGTAGTTATACCAGTTGGATCCCAAACCTGCTCTCATCCCCTAAACTCCACTGAAGGCGTTACTTAGCCTACTAATAAAACATTCGGAAACTGACCCACGAGCTTGGAGAACGAACCTTCGCCCTCGTTCTTCGTGTGTTTTAGTCCCCTAATCCTCTTGGTTGCTCTTCGTTTCCATCCATGGCTCCTTGTCCTTTTCTGCAGGTGCTTTTGGAGAAGGGTTTGGGCCCTGGGATATTGGACCACTGCTATCATGTCACCCCTCGTCCTTCTCTTCATCAGACTAAAAAGGTAAAGTTTCTGTTCAGAGTTTTGCAGCGTTCATTCAGTGCCAGAAAAATAAACACAGGTGGCTGATGCTTCATTTAACATCTTCATAAACGTAAGGAGTAGATTTTACAAGCCAGTTGTAGATTTCTCCAGCATGGAGCAAACTCAGACAGGAACATGTTGCAAGTAACTTCAGAGCAGAGTTCCCCTCTTCAGCAAGCAAGCTAGTTAGCTTCTCTTTTACTTTAAAGTTCAGCAGGCAAGCAGAGGAGAGAAGCAGTTTCATTTTCAATAGACAGAGTCAGAGCTCAACAGAGCTGCAGAGTTGCAGAGCTTAATACAGAGCCACGCCTAGGCTACTTCAAGTTTCAGTTTCCAAACAGTTCTCACTGGCAGACTTAGTTGCTATGCCTGTTGATTGGCTGACCTTGTTATCATGCTCTATTCCAGTTCATGAATATACTCTGACAGGTTCCACTCGCACATGTGTGCGAGTCGTTCCCACCTCTAGGAGGTGGTACTCATCTCTGTTACAAAGCCAAAGGGCCAGCGCTGTCCAAAGACGTCTCTGTGGTCATGTGGCCGGCATGACTGAACGCTGAAGAAGGTGCACGGAACGCTGTTCCCTTCCCACCAAAGGGGCCCCTATTTATCTACTTGCATTTTACATGCTTTCGACCTGCTAGGTTGGCAGTAGCTGGGAGAAGGAGCGGGAGCTCACTCCATGATGCAGCGCTGGGAATTCGAACCGCCAAACTGCCAACCTTCCTGATCGACAAGCTCGAGTCTTAGCCACTGAGCCACCCAATTCCTGTAACCATTCCTCGTATATTTTAGCCTCCAGCCCTCCCCTTAATCCTCTTGGTTGCTCTTCTCTGCGTTCTTTCCCAGAGTCTCAACATCTGTTTTTTTAATATCATGGCGAGAGCTATTTGAAGTTACAATTGCCAAAACATCTTAGGGAGATATTTACGTGCGAGATTCGAACAGCTGGACACAATGGTCAGAGATGGGAGATTCCCTTCTATGCCCTACAATGGACGTCTCTGCATTTGTGGAGCGCAGAGGTAGTAGACCTGGCTCACATCCTGTTTGATTGTTGTCTGTATAAGAAGGTGAGAGACAGGTACCTCAGTCTCTATACCAAAGGAATGACCCATTGGGACCCCCCCTGTCAAAACAACTTAGCTTATGTGCATCCAGAATCTGAAAATAACGTTTAACATAGCACAGGTACTTAAGCAAAATTATTCGGTTGAGATTGGTGTAGGCGGGACCGATTGGGGTAGATGATGATGATATTATTATTATTATTATTATTATTATTATTATTATTATTATTTATTGGATTTCTATGCCACCATCTCCCGAAGGACTCGCGGCAGTGTACAATCATAAAAATACAATATATTAAAAAAGAATTAAATACGAAACCCAATAATCAATTAAAATTAATAAAAAACAATTGCAGGGGTGACACCAAAATATAATTTTATCATATTTTTATCTATATCTCAAATGATTGTATTTTATTCCCTTTTCATCTTAGATTGTATTTTATTCCAATTTCCTTTTGAATTGTACCTTATATCCAATTCCATTTTAAATGGCTTTTGTCAAATTTCAGGAGTACTTTGTTCCTGGAACTCTGCACTTCGATATGGCCCAAGGGCCAATCAATCCGTCAGTCAATCAATATCGTGGCAAACTAAAACTGGGCGCAATATTCCAAGTGTGCCCTTGCCAAGGCCTTATAAATTGGGAGCCACACTTCACAGAGGCAGCCTGAGCATCTGTCAACGACCACCTTCAACATGCAAAACGCATCTGAATCCTTTCAGCAAAATCTCAGCGCTCTTCACGTCGTCTTCCCAGGACCCTGTGTTAAGAAACGCCATGTAGTAGTTGGGGTGCCTTACCTGTGTTGGGACAGACCTGATCTGAAACGCGTGAGAATTTGTGACGGGGCGGTCTAATTTTAGCTGCCTGCAATCTTGCACGGACCTTCCAGCCCGTGCCCTCCCTCCTTCCCTTGTGCAGGATCCGGCCGCGTAAATGTTTGCGGTTGCTAAGTGACAGTTGGTAGGGAGTGTGGGGTGGGGGCATCCACCTTCCCCCGGGGCGGCTGGGAATGGCGAGCGTGCCAACGTGCTCATCATTCTCATCGTGGTTTCATCTCGGGCTTGTGAAGAAAACCAGGAAAGAAGGAGAGGGGTGGGTAGGCGGGTGAGGGGAAAGCCCAACCATTCGTGGTGAGAGGGTCTTGGAGCTTCTAAAGCAGGGGGGTCAAACTCCATTTGATTGAGGGCCGTATCAGGGTTGTGTTTGAGCTGGGAGGGCGGGACATGGGACATGGTGGGCATGACATGGGACTTGTGACGGGGATACCTGTGGTGGCCAAGTGCTAAGGGAGGACTTCCCTGAGACCCTTCCCTTCCTTTCTCATAGGCAGTGTCCTTCCTTCTTCCTGATCCTTCGATCGATTTCCTTCCTTCCTTTTCTTTTTCTTGCCTCCTCCTTTTCCGGTTTGGCGTTCCTTCTGTCCTTCGCTTCGGTCTTGCCGGTTTGGTTTGCCGTCTGCCCTTTGTCGGTTTTCCACGCCGGTTTGCGCCCGCCTCCTTCTTCTTTTTCTTTCCAATTTCTCCTTTCCGGTCCCTTCTTGCATGCTCAGATGCCAAAAGGGGTAAACGTTTCTCCTTTGGTTTTGTTTTTAGTTTGCTTTGGTAGCCCTCGGCCAGCAGAAACGGAGCCCGGGGCAGGGCCATGTGATTGGGACATAGAATTAACAGAGTTGGAAGGGGCCTCGGAGGTCATCTAGTCCAACCCCCTGCTCGAGCAGGAGAATCTATTCCAAATATTAGCCGATACCTGATTGTGAGGCAAGAGGTCCACCTCTAGGCCACCTCCCCATGCCCCGCTTTTTGGCCACGGCGGTCTCCTGCAGCCCTCTGCCAGTGAAAATGGGGCATGGGAGGATGTGCGCGGCCCCCCCAGTTCCATTTTTTCTGGCAGAGGCACCTGCAGGCCGGTCCTGCACTGTTTCCAGGGCGGCCCCCCACAGGCCAGGTCTAAGTACCCCGTGGGCTGGATGCAGCCCCCCCGGGAAGGTTCACCAGGCCTGCTCCAGAATCGCCAAAAGATGGTTGTGGGTGGAAAACAGCTCAGCTGCTGAGTAAACTGCCTTGCCAGGGGGTCACAAGAGCTTGGAGGGATGAGCCCAGTGCAGTTGTAACTTTGAATGGTCACTAAGTGAACCGTTGTAAGTCGAGGACTACCTGTCCTTGTCTTAATTGCCGAGTTGAGTTCGATGCTCAGTTTCAGCATCTTTGCAGTACTGACTTCTATGGGGATGTGTGTGTGTGTGTGTGTATGTGTGTAAATTTCTATATGGGTAAATGTGTATGTGTGTGTAAATTTCTGTGTGTGTAAATTTGAGGTTCACTTTCACCATCTTTGCAGTGCTGACTTCCATGGGGGATGTGTCTATGGGTGTGTGTAAATTTCTCTGTGTGTAAATTTCTCTGTCTGTAAATTTGAGGTTCACTTCCACGGTGCCGCAGTGGTTAGAATGTAGTACTGCAGGCTACTTCTGCTGCCTGCTGGCTGCCTGCAATTTGGCAGTTCAAATCCCGCCAGGCTCCAGGTTGACTCAGCCTTCCGTCCTTCCACGGTCGGTAAAATGAGGACCCAGATTGTTGGGGGCAAGAAGCTGACTGTAAACCACTTAGAGAGGGCTGTAAAGCACTATAAAGCAGTATATAAGTCTAAGGGCTATTGCTATCTAGGGGTTGTAAGTCTTTGACAGAAGCATGATGATGACATTGTGCTCACCATGACTTCTATCCAATCTTTGTAAACCAAGGCCAGTTGTGTAGCGTGGGCCAGCAACGGGCATCATTACACAGTTCTACAGAGGAACTGTTGAGTCTGTCATCTGCACCTCTATAACTGCCTGGTTTGCTTCTGCAACCCAACAAGACAAACAGACTCCAGAGAGTGATTAGGACTGCAGAAAAAAAACAATTACTACCCACCTGCCTTCCATGGAGAACCTGTATCCTGCACCCTGAGTCAAAAAGAGGGCTGTGAAAATATTTACAGACCCCTCACATCCTGGACATAAACTGTTTCAACTCCTCCTCTCAAAATGACGCTATAGAGCTATTGCACAAGGAAAGTTTTTCCCCGAACGCCATCACTCTGCTAAACAACTCATTCCCTCAACACTGTTCAACTATCACAAAGTCTCACTACTATCATTATTAACCTTCTCATCCCTCCTTATCGCCCATCCCCTCCCACTTGTGACTGTATGACTGTAACTTTGTCGTTTGTACCTTACGATTTATATTGACTGTTTCCTAGTATGATTTGATTGCTTATTGTACCCTGCGACTATCATTAAATGTTGTACCTGATGATTCTTGACTCTTGATGAATGTATCTTTTCCTTTTATATACACTGAGAACATTTGCACCAAGACAAATTCCTTGTGTGTCCAACCACACTTGGCCAACAAAGAATTCTACTCTATTTCTATTTCTAATTCTATTCTTTCCTATTCTATTTCTAATTCTATTCTTTCCTATTCTATTCTATTCTATTCTTTCCTATTCTGTTCTATTTTATTCTATTTTCTCGATCCTGTTCCATCCCATCCCATCCTATTTAAATTCTATTCCTATATCCTTCTATTCTATTCTATTGTACCCTATGACTATCATTAAGTGTTGTACCTTATGATTCTTGACTCTTGATTAATGTATCTTTTCTTTTATGTACACTGAGAGCATTTGCATCAAGACAAATTCCTTGTGTGTCCAGCCACACTTGGCCAATAAAGAATTCATTCGTTCATTCATTCATTCCTTAATTCATTCATTAGCATATTTCACATCCATTGTGATCAGGATCCCGTGAAGCATTAGTACTGCTTTATAAGGCCTTGTTTATTCCACACTTGGAATAGTGAATCCAGTTCTGGTCACCACAATGCAAAAAAACAAAAATGTTGAGACTCTGAAAAAAGCACAGGGAAGAGCAACAAATTATGATTAGGAGTTTGGAGGCTAAAACATATGAAGAAAGGTTGCTGGAATTGACTATTTGTCCAGTCAAGGGAAAAGAAGAATTAGGGATGACATTTTATTTATTTTATTTATTTATTTATTTTGTCAATCACTTACAAGGATAAACATAGTTGTGAATACATGAAATGGATACATATAAGAAAAATAAAAAGAATAGGACAGGGATGGTAGGCAGGTTGGTGCGCTTATGCACCCCTACAGACCTCTTAGGAAAGGGTGAGGTCAATAGTAGACAGTCTAAGGTTAAAGTTTTGGGGGTTTGGGGAAGAAGCCACAGAGTCAGGTAGAGTATTCCAGACATTGACCACTCTGTTGCTGAAGTCGTATTTCCTGCAATCAAGTTTGGTGCGGTTAACCTTGAGTTTGTATCTATTGTGTGCTCTTGTATTGTTATGGTTGAAGCTGAAGTATTCATTGACCGGTAGGACATTGCAATGTATGATTTTATATACTATACTTAGATTGGACCGAAAGGCGTAGTTCTAGGTTTTCTAGGTCTAGAATTTCAAGTCTGGTGGCATAAGGTATTCTGCAATGAGTAGAGGAGTGGAGAACTCTTCTTGTGAAATATTTCTGGACTTTCTCAACTGTGTTAATATCAGATACATGATGTGGGTTCCAGACTGATGAGCCGTATTTGAGTATTGGTCTAGCAAATGTTTTGTATGCTCTAGTTAGTAGTGTGATATTACCAGAGAAAAATCTACGTAGGATTAGGTTAACAACTCTTAATGCCTTTTTGGCTATGTAGTTACAGTGGGCTCTAGCACTTAGATCATTAGAGATGAGTATTCCAAGGTCCTTGATGGAGTTTGGATCATCAACATGATAACAGTAGTCCAGTATTTGAGGGGCTACCCCAAAGAAGAGCGGGGGCACCTATTCTCCAAAGACCCTTGAAGGCAGGCCAAGAAACAATGGTTGGAAACTCATCAAGGGGAGAAGCAACCTGGAATTAAGGAGAAACTTCCTAACAGGGAGGACAATTAACCAATGGAACAGCTGGCCACTAGACATGGTAGGTGCTCCAACACTGAAGGCTTTCGAGAAGAGACTGGGCAAATATCTGCCTGGAATGGTACAGGGTCTCCAGCTTGAGCAGGGGGGTGGACTAGAAGACCTCTAAGGTCCCTTCCAATTCTATTATTCTGTTATTCTGTCCAGTTGTGGGCGCTCCATCCCTGGAGGTTTTCAAAGATTGGACAGGGGGGGTTGGACTAGAAGACCTCAAAGATCCCATTCAACTGTTATTCTGTAATTGCATCCTGAGGTTACTTGTTCTCCACAGGCATCTGTGGCTGGTGGTTTTCTTAACAGGGCAGGCTTCGAAATCAGAGCTACTTTTCAGGCATTCAGGTATAAAATGTAGCAAGGAAAGATCAGCGAAATAAGAATAATCCAGAGTGATCCCAAAATTTGCCAGCAGAATATAGCAAGACCATATACCTTTCACAAGCCGGATAACAGAATATTTCTAGAGAGAGAGAGGCTAAATTTAAGGACTCGTTCAGCAGAAATTAAGGTAGGGCCAATAGGCCAGCTGCCAAACCCCCCCCCCCAAAAACCACCTTTGAAATAATGGTTATAAATATTGCAAGGCGCCCAGGTGGTTAAACCGCTAACCTTTCCATGGCAAGAAATCAGGAACAAGATTGTATGATCTGGAAAAGATTTGGGAAGCTATCCATAGCAAAGAAAGGAGACGCGAGAAAAATGTGTGCAGATTAGTGCATCATTGCGTGATTTCTGCACATGAGCCAAGCGGGTTTTTAATCTTACAAAGGCAGAACAGAGAAAGAGAGAGACACACAGAGAGAGAAAGAAATGCCAAACGAAGAAGGAAAGGTTAAAAAAATTGATTTTTGCTCCATTGCATCCGGCAAGCCTTTTGAATTGCACGGATTACACAAATCAAACCAGAAAGCAGAATAGAGCAAAGCTGGTTGTGTGTGTCTATGTGTGTGTTGTTTGTGTATGTGTGTGTGTGTTCAGGGTGCCAAAATACTTGATCCTTCTACTGAGGAACCTTGACAAGGATAAAGACTGGAGATCCCTGTTTGGGAAAGCACAGCCAACAAGAATGGGTATTGTGTGCCTGGATCGATTTAATTTATATGCACATACTAGCTCGATATCTCTGCTTCGCTACAAAACTACGTGGTCGGGCTTAGTTTTTTGGGAGGAAAATATGGGGGGGGGGGGAAATTCTGCCTCTGCCTATCAGCATCCATTGGTATTCATCTGGGTAGCATCCTGTCAGTGTGTGTGGGAGAGTTGAGGGCTGTTTGGAAAGTAAAACAGTATTTGCTGTGTGAGCAAGAAAGAGACAGCAAGGAGCCTGGGCATGGCTTAGCTCAACTGTTCTGTACTAAAGCTGGTTGGTGCTGTGAAACAGAAACTGAAACTGAAACTCCTCTCCTGTGCTTGTGTTTTGCATTTGGAGCAGATTTCTTTCCAGGTGGGGAAGGGGAGTGGAACTCCTTAGCATCAGAGCGCATTAATAATAATAATAATAATAATAATAATAATAATAATAATAATAATAATAATAGGGTCATTTTGAAAAATCCTTTTATAGAAGAGGAACATATGCCAAATTTAAGTAGGCTTTACAGTTCTAGATTAACATCATTAATAATAATAATAATACAGGAAATACTCTAAATGCTTTGATGGTCATTTCGAAAAATCCTTTCTTAGTGAGCCCCTAGAAGCCAAGAGGAACATACAGGCCAAATTTCAAGTTTGTAGGCTTTTTGGTTCTGGAGATTTTGTGATGATGTGTGAGGGGTATTTTGCTTTTATATAGAGAGATTCCTTGACTTACAATCGATTGTTTAGTGGCCGTTTGAAGTTACAACAGCGTTGGAAAAAGGGACCTAGGACTGTTTTCACACTTACGACAGTTGCAGCATCCCTGTGGTTACATGATCAAAATTCAGAGGCTTGGCAACTGACTGTACTTATGACAGTTGCAGCGTCCTGGAGTCCCAGGCAGATCAAGCAGGAAGCCAGATTCATTTAACAACCGTGTGACTCATTTAACAACCATAGTGATTCACTGAAGAACGGGGCAAGAGAGGTCATAAAACGGGGCAAACTTCACTTAACCAATGTTTCACTTAGCAACAGACAGCTTGTGCTCAACTGTGGTCGTACATCATGGATTACCTGCATTTACAATTTTTGCAACCTGCCCAGCCAGCTTCCCACAAGGAAAGTCAATGGAAGAAGGCGAATTCGCTTAACAACTGTCTGGAGTGATAGAGGATCTCCTGCCTCAGCAGGGGGGTTGGACTAGAAGACCTCTAAGGGTCCCTTCCAACTCTGTGATTCTGACATCTGTTACCTGCTTCCCTTAACAACTGTGGCTGAACAACCGTGGTGTCAAATTGAGCGCAGCTCACTTAAAAACCACCTTGCTTAGCAGCAGAAATCTTGCGGTCATAAGTCGAAGCACTACCTTGTACGGACAGGATCGCACATTATTAGTTGAGGATAAAGAGCAGGGAGATTTATCGCGAAAAGAGAATGTGAAGATTGAGATTAATATCAGTAGATTAATCGAGGAAATGTCAAACTACACACTCAACGCACACGGAAAATACAGATAGGAATAAAGACCTTTACGCTACGGAGAAAGCAAACAGTAATTTTAGATAATGTCAGGAAGGGCATAAAGGACACTATATAATGATAGCAAAGATGAGAATAATAAAAATAATGTTCTCTGTAATCATAGGTGGGGGTATTTGACTGGAAAAAGTAGAGGCGAAGAGAGAGAAATGTAAATAAACGTCTATTCTCTTTATTTGTTTCATTGATTCATATGCAGGGGTGGCATTCACATTTTTAAACAACCGGTTCTGTGGGCCTGGCTAGGTGGGCATGGCCATGTGACTGGGTGGGCGTGGCTTCTTCTTTTTTTGCAGCAAAACCACACACACACACACACACACACACACCATTTTTTTTGCCTCCTGGGCCTCAGGGAAGCCTCCTGGGAGAAGCAGTAAGACAGCGAGGGGGATCGGGGCACAGCCGATCATCGGAACAGCTGATCGTCCTCTCCTTCCTCCTCCTCTCCTTCCTTCCTTTCTCCTCTTCTTCCTTCCTTCCTTCCTCCTGGGCGAAGCAGTAAGACAGAGAGGGGGATCATGGCACAGCTGATCATCAGAACAGCTGATCATCCTCTCCTTCCTTCCTCCTCCTCTCCTTCCTTCCTTTCTCCTCTCCTTCCTTCCTCTTCTCCTTCCTTCCCACCTCTCCTTCCTCCCTTCCTTCCTTCCTTCTCCTGAAGCAAAACAGTAAGACAGTAGGGGGATCAGGAGCACAACTGATCCTCCGAGGAAAAGCTGATCGTCCTCTCCTTCCTTCCTTCCTCCTTTCCTTCCTTCCTTCTCTGGGTGAAACAGTAAGACAGAGAAGGGAATCATGGCACAACTGATGTTGGGAACAGCTGATCATCCTCTCTCCTTCCTTCCTCCTCCTCTCCTTCCTTTCTCTCCTTCCTCCCTCTCCTTCCTTCCTTCCTTCCTTCCTTCCTTCCTTCTTCCTTCCTTCCTTCTCCCCCCTTCCTTCTTCCTCCTGGGCGAAGCAGTAAGACAGTGAGGGGGATCCCGGCACAACTGATCGTCAGAAAAGCTGACCGTCCTCTCCTTCCTTCCTTCCTTCCTTCCTTCCTTCCTTCCTTCCTTCCTTCCTCCCTCTCCTCTCCTTCCTTGCTCCTCCTCTCCTTCCTTTCTTCTTTCCTCCTCCTCTCCTTCCTTCCTTCCTCCTCCTTCCTTCCTTCCTTCCTCCTGGGTGAAGCAGTAAGACAGAGAGGGGATCATAGCTTTCTGATCGTCGGAACAGCTGATCATCCTCTCCTTCCTTCCTCCTCCTCTCCTTCCTTCCTTTCTCCTCTCCTTCCTTCCTCTTCTCCTTCCTTCCTCCTCTCCTTCTTTCCTTCCTTCCTTCCTTCCTCCTGGGCGAAGCAGTAAGACAGTGAGGGATCCCGGCACAACTGATGAATGGAAAAGCTGATCATCCTCTCCTTCCTTCCTCCTCTCCTTCCTTCCTTCCTCCTCCTCTCCTTCCTTCCTTCCTTCCTTCCTCCTCCTCTTCTTCCTTCCCTTCCTCACCAAATGAAGCAGTCAGACAGTGAGGGGATCCGGCAACTAGTCATCAGACAGCTGATGCCTCCTCTCCTTCCTTCCTTCCTTCCTTCCTTCCTTCCTTCCTTCCTTCCTTCTTTCCTTCCTTTTGGGCGAAGCAGTAAGCCAGCGAGGGGATCCTGGCACAGCTGATCATCGGAACAGCTGATGGTCGGAGGAAGGAAAGGCTCTTCTATAGGGGTGACTGAGCGGAGTAGAAGCATGTCAACAATGTTCGCATGCACATTGCAAGGGGTATTCAACAGCGGTGTTAGTACTGGTTTGGTGAGAGTGAATTTTGCGTGCACGCGTTGCGCGCATGTGTGTATAGAGGTTTGCCAAAAAAAACCATCAGCTGTGCTGGCGGACAGCTGGCAAGCGCTGCACGCAGGTGCGCAGCGTTTGAAAATCCTCTTCTTTCCTGCTTTTTCAATCTCAGCTGTGCTGCACAAAGCAGCTAAGTTTGGAAAAGCAGGAAATAAAGGACAGCCAAGAGCCCGGGCAAGCGGGTGGGCCAAACAGATGACCAAAAGGTCATCACAGTGAACCGGTTCGGTGTCTGCTGCTCTTCAGAGCTGCGGTTCTTGTTTTGACCCAAACCCTTTTCAAGAAAACAAACACGAACCAAAGGGAACAGAAACCTTTTAATGATTCTTACGAATCCCCGGTTAAAAAGCTGCTGCAAACTAATTAACTTTGATCAGCACGAGCCTCGCCAAAACTGTGCCAGGCTGCCAAGAATAGCAGATAAGAAATATTTTACAACACAAGAGTCTTCAAATATCAACTTAAGATAGTGCAATGTCCACAAGGCTGTTTCAAAACATTTTTGCTTCCTGCAAAGAACGTCCGATTCACAGCTGGCTTTTATCTTCTTGAAGGAGGAGCCATTACCTTGCAGCCTTACTGTGAGTCGCCTGTGCTGCTGCAGCTGCTCTTTCCTGCGAGCAATCCTGCGCGCACGCGCACTTGTCACAGGCTCCTCGGGAACCTCATCACTGCTAGCAGCCCCCACAATCTCTGAAGGCACCAGTCCACATGGTCCTGGCCCCTCATCTGAGTCCTCGCTCTCCTCAGCTGTCTGCACCTGCTGCTGGCTAACCACAACAGTTCTACAGAACCAGGCCGAACTGGTAGCATCCCACCCCTGGTGATAAGGACTGACTGGGCAGGGAAGGGCTGGGCAGAGAGGGGCAGGCTCAGCCAGTGGCACGATTTGCCGGTTCTCCAAACTGTGCAGAATCATAACAACCAGATCTATAGAACCGGTCTGAACCGGTAGACTACCACCCCGGTTTATATGGCTCCCCAAATCACAAATTCAATTCTGGATAGGTAACATAAGCTTATATTATACAGGTAGTCCTCAAGTTACAACAGTTCATTAAGTGACTGTTCCAAGTTACGATGTCACTGAAAAAAATGACTTAAGATTGGTTTTTCACACTTACGACCATAGCAGAATCTCCATGGTCAAGTCAGCAACTGGCTCATATTTATGATGGTCGCAGAGTCCCATGGTCACGGGATCTCCTTTTGCAACCTTCTGACAAGCAAAGTCAATGGGGAAGCCAGATTCATTTAACGACTGCAGTGATTCCCTTAACAACTGTGACAAGAAAGATCGTAAAATGGGGCAAAACTCACTTTCAAAAAATGGCTCACTTAACAACAGAAATTTTGGACTCAATTAAGGTCGAAGTCAAGGACCACCTGTATTACACTTATACGGATTTGGGAAAAATTGATGAGGATATCATGAACCAGCCAAGAACTCCTAGATCAAATGCAGGTTGTCCTCAAATTATGACCATGCTACTGACCAGAAGCAAGGCAACTGTTCAAGAGAGTCGTGCCCAAGTTTCTGATTTTTCTTGTTATGGTTGTGAAACAAATCTTGTTCTATGTTATGGTTGTGAAACAAATCCCTGTTGTTGTTAAATGAATCACACGGTCATTAAGTGAGTCCAGTTTTCCCCATCAATTTTGCTTTTCTGGAATGTGGCAAATGATTGAAGGGAGTGGAACTCCATCCTTCTTCAAGTCTTCTGAGTGGGAATTCTGGGAGTGGAAGTCCTCCCCTCTTAAATCATGCTGGCTGGGGGATTCTGGGAGTGGAAGCCCACCCTCTTAAAGCAGGCTGGCTGGGGGATTCTGGGAGTGGAAGTCCTCCCCTCTTAAATCATGCTGGCTGGGGGATTCTGGGAGTGGAAGCCCACCCCTCTTAAAGCAGGCTGGCTGGGGGATTCTGGGAGTGGAAGTCCTCCCCTCTTAAATCATGCTGGCTGGGGGATTCTGGGAGTGGAAGTCCTCCCCTCTTAAATCATGCTGGCTGGGGGATTCTGGGAGTGGAAGTCCTCCCCTCTTAAAGCAGGCTGGCTGGGGATTCTGGGAGTGGAAGTCCTCCCCTCTTAAATCATGCTGGCTGGGGATTCTGGGGTGGAAGTCCTCCCCTCTTAAATCAGGCTGTCTGGGGGATTCTGGGAGTGGAAGTCCTCCCCTCTTAAATCATGCTGGCTGGGGGATTCTGGGAGTGGAAGCCCACCCCTCTTAAACCAGGCTGGCTGGGGAATTCTGGGAGTGGAAGTCCATCCCTCTTAAAGTTGAGAAACCCTGAATTACGCCATACTGGTGGCCCCTTGATAGCAACGGCTCTTCTCTTTAGGAGACTTAAAATCCCCAAAAGAACTACGGTTTTTCTGATGCCCTGATGCTAGGAGGCATCGTGCCTGTTATTCCTTTACATGCTTTCCTCCTGCCTTGTTTGCTTTTCCCCTACGTGCATTTTCAAAAAACTGTCCACCCTCCAACGTGCTGCTTGTGCTGTTTTTGGCTGTTCCTTGCCTGGCTTTCATTGGCTTTTCCGAGCATTTTATACAGAACCTTCTCAAATATCACTGGAATTCCGAAGTGTCAAGCCAAGGCATTTACTGTAAATACTGTAGCTGGCCAGGGTTGGCTTGGGGTCGAGACCTCCGAAGGGGAGGTCTGTTGCAAAAAAAGAGAAAAATTGGAATTGGGTCCATAAATGAAGCTACCTCTGCCTTCACTGGAACTGGGATGCCAGCACTTGCATGGAGGTTGGCTGTAAGAATGCACTGCAAGTCCATAGTAGAGTAGAATAGAAACAGAGCTGGAAGGGAACATGGGGCTTAGCAACAATGCTAAGGCTTAATGCACGTAGTCCTCGGCTTACGACACATCTACCTGGGGTGGTGGAGGCATGCTGAAGTTGAAGTTCCCCTCTGAAATTTGCTGAGTGGTGACTTCTTTGGCCAACAGGGGCAGAATTGCATGGAGTCCCCAGCTAACCTACCTTTATTCACTTTTATTTAGCATATGGCATCTACAGAGATCAGGCAATCGCTGACACCCACATTTAGTTTAAATATAGCCCCACCAAATAATGATAGATAGATAGATAGATAGATAGATAGATAGATGGATAGATTTTATACACACACACATACACACACACACATATAATGAGAGAGAGACAGACAGACAGACAGACAGACAGACAGGGGAGAGAGAAATAAGATAGATTAGATAGAGAGCATGATAGATAGGTAGAGATAGATTAGATAGGTAGGTAGGTAGGTAGGTAGATTGATTGATTGATAATGGGGATAGATAGATGGTAGGTAGGTAGGTAGGTAGATTACACACACACACACACATTTGAGGGAGACACAGACAGACAGATTAGAGAGAGATAAGAGATTAGATAGAGTGCATGATAGATAGGTAGAGATAGATTAGATAGATAGATAGATAGATAGATAGATAGATAGATACAGGTAGTCCTCAATTTACGACCACAATTGAGCCCAACATTTATGTTGCTAAAAATGAGACATTTGTTAAGTGAGTTTTGCCCCATTTTATGACTTTTCTTGCCACAGTTCTTAAGCGAACCAGTGCAGTTGTTAAGTTAATAAACCAGTTGTGAAGCAAATCTGGCTTCCCCATTGAGTTTGCTGGTCAGAAGGTCGCACAAGGGGATTGCATGACCCCGCATGACACTGCAACCGTCATAAGTATGAGTCAGTTGTCAAGCATCTGAATGTAAATTGTGATGGGAGGAGAGGCTGCCATGGTCGTAAGTGTGACAAATGGCCATAGGTCATTTATTTCAGTGCTGTAACTTCGAATGGTCACTAAATGAACTGCTGTTAAGTTGAGGGCTACTTGTATGTGGGTATGAAGTGTAGACTACCTCCACCATGGTATGCCCCAGGAAACCTTCTGTCTTAACAGAGCGTCTAAAAGCAGGGGTGGGATTCAACTTTTTAACAACCGGTTCTGTGGGCATGGCTTAGATGGTGGAAGTGGCTTGGTGGTCATGTGACTGGGTGGACATGGCTTGGTGGTCATGTTATTGGCTGGGTGTGGCCAACTCAACATCACTCACATCGAGGCACGCATCTCCTCTCCTGGCCTCTCATGACTGTGGGGATGCTGCAACAGTCATAAGTGTGAAAAACGGTCATAAGTCACTTTTTTCAGTGCCGTTGTAACTTTGAATGGTCACTCCACACAAGCAAAGTTCCAGCAAAGGAGGGGGAAAAACTCCAGAGACGTTCCTGAGACAGGGAGTCTAGTCCTGCCAAGAATGTAATAAGGGTTAACGGAGAGGCAGTTTCTGTAAGCAACACCAGAATGTTTCCTTCCTGCCTTCCTTACAGGATTAGTCCTGTAAAGTGGAAAAAACAAATGGAGATTTCTTCTAACAACCGGTTCTCCGAACTGCTTAGAACCGGTTCTAGTGAATAGGTGTGAACTGGTAGAATCCCACCCCTGGTTAAAAGTCCAGGTACCCATGGTGACCAAACCGGATATTGGATCGTCCCACGTGATCAGAAACGACAGAGGAGCGTCACTCAATCCACAGAAAAATAGCAGAAAAATGGCCAAAAGGAAGAGGAAAAGAAAAGAACATGCTGCTTTTTATTTCAGTGGGAGCCAGCCCAGCGAAAACGAAACCTGGCTGTTAGCTTACTAGCCAATGCCAAGTGATACTGTCTGCTTGGCAAGTCAAGACTTCTCTCTTCATGCCCCCAGGGAGGGTATTTTTCCTAGGCTGAGGAAAGGAACATCGCCAGCCGATCCCTTTTAGATCCAGCAGGGATCGTTTATGAGCCTTGCAGGGAAGGCTGCCGGTTGCAGCCAAGAAGGGAAGAGAGAGAGAGAAGTTTTGGGCTTTTATTTTTTATTTATTTATTCATTTGATTTATTTGATTTGTCAATCGCTTACAAGATAATAGGGATAAGTATAAACATGAGTAAGAATACAGGAAATGGGTACCAATGGGGACAATAGGACAGGGACGGGAGGCACGATGGTGCACTTATGCATGCCCCTTGCAGACCTCTTAGGAATGGGTCTTCTCTCCCTTCCTTCCTTCCTCATGCTCCCTCCATTCTTTTCTCTTCTTCCTTCCTTCCTTCCTTCTTTCCTTCCTTCCTTCATTTTTATTTATTTTTATTTATTTGGTTTGTCAATCGCTTACAAGATAATAGGTATAAGAATAAACATGAGTAAGAATACAGGAAATAGGTACAAATGGGGACAATAGGACAGGGACAGTAGGCACGATGGTGCACTTATGCACGCCCCTTACAGACCTCTTAGGAATGGGAATTCTCTCCCTTTCTCTCCTCCCTCCATTCTTCTTCCTTCCTTCCTTCCTTCCTTCTTTCCTTCCTTCTTTCCTTCCTTCCTTCTTTCCTTCCTTCCTTCATTTTTATTTATTTTTATTTATTTGGTTTGTCAATCACTTACAAGATAATAGGTACACGTATAAACATGAGTAAGAATACAGGAAATAGGTACGAATAAATGGGGACAATAGGACAGGGATGGGAGGCACGATGGTGCACTTATGCACGCCCCTTACAGACCTCTTAGGAATGGGTATTCTCTCCCTTCCTTCCTTCCTCATGCTCCCTCCATTCTTTTCTCTTCTTCCTTCCTTCCTTCCTTCCTTCCTTCCTTCCTTCCTTCCTTCCTTCCTTCATTTTTATTTATTTTTATTTATTTGATTTGTCAATCGCTTACAAGATAATAGGTGTAAGTATAAACATAGTTAAGAATACATGGAATGGATACATATAAGATACATATAAGAAACATATAAGAAAAATAAAAAGAATGAATAGGACAGGGACGGTAGCCACTTTTGGCAGGGAAGGTATGCTTGAGGCCAGCCCTGCCTAGAAGAGACCTCCTTTGGCCATCCTCTATCTCACCTGAGTGGGGAGAGAGAGAGAAAGAACACGGGAATCTCTCTGGAGATTTTCCCGCGGCAGATCCAGCTGCTCCAGAGGCCGGGAGCTACGACCGTTTAAGCTTCCCAGCACTGAATCGCTTCAGGGTTTCTTCCCCGTTGGCTATGGTGGCATCACCGTCGACACTTTGGTGAAAGTTAGGAATGTACAAGTGGTCCTAACAGATAACAGATAGTCAGAGTTGGAAGGGACCTTGTAGGTCATCTAGTCCAACCCCCCACCTGCCCAAGCAGGAGACCCTACACTATTTGTAACCGAGGGCAGTCCAGTCTCTTCTTGGAAGCCTCCAGTGATGAAGCTCTCACAACTTCTGAATAACAGAATAATAGCAGAATAACGGAGTTGGAAGGGACCTTGTAGGTCATCTAGTCTAACCCCCCCGGCCAAGTGAAAGACCCTACACCATTTCTGACAGAGGGCAGTCCAGTCTCTTCTTGAAAGTCTCCTGTGATGAAGCTCCCACAACTTCTGAGGGCAACTTCTGTTCCATGGGTTGATTGTTCTCACAGTCAGAAAATTCCTCCTCATTTCCAGGTTGAATCTCTCTTTGTTCAGTTTCCATCTTTTATACCTTGTTTGGCCTTCGGGTGCTTTAGAAAATAGCTGGTCCCCTTCCTCTCTGTGACAACCACCCAAATATTGGAAGATGCTATCATGTCTCCCCTGGTCCTTCTCTTTACTAGCCACGCCTAGTTCCTGCAACCTACACAATGTCACCTGGACAATGAATATATTGTAAGAGTGGCAAGACGGAAAGAAATAATAATGGGAATAAAAACCGGAGGTTGAAATACAAATGGAAAGACAGGCAGGGGTGGGATTCAAAATTTGTAACAACCGGTTCTGTGGGCATGGCTTAGGTGGAAGGCGTGGCTTGGTGGTCATGTGACTGGGTGGACATGGCTTGGTGGTCATGTTATTGGCTGGGTGTGGCCAACTCAATATCCCTCACATCGAGGCACGCATCTCCTCGCCTGGCCTCTCATGACTGTGGGGATGCTGCAACAGTCATAAGTGTGAAAAATGGTCATAAGTCACTTTTTTCAGTGCCATTGTAACTTTGGATGGTCACTCCATACAAGCAAAGTACAAGCAAAAGAGGGGGAAAAAAAACTCCAGAGACGTTCCTGAGACAGGAAGTCTAGTCCTGCCAAGAATGTAATAAGGGTTAATGGAGAGGCAGTTTCTGTAAGCAACACCAGAATGTTTCCTTCCTGCCTTCCTTACAGGATTAGGCCAGTAATTTCTTCTAACAACCGGTTCTCCGAACTGCTTAGAATGTTAACAACCGGTTCTAGCGAATAGGTGCGAACTGGTAGAATCCCACCCCTGAAGACAGGTAGCCCTGTTGCTAATTTAACAGCTGCAGTGCTTCGCTCTTAAACCATCGTGGCAAGAAGAATTGTAAAACGGGGCCAAAGTCACTTCACACATTTCTCGCTTAACGACCTACATTTTGGCCTCCATTGTGGTCGTAAGTTGAGGATACGGTTCGTAGCACAGTTGGCCAGAGGTTCAGACTGGATTCGGTATTTTTCTGTCTAGCTATCGAGCCCTTCCCAAGGACTTCGCATAGGCAAATGTTGGTGGTAGACTGGGGTATTTGTAGCACGGAAGCTGTTGCAAGCAAACCAACTGTTGTAAGTCAAGGAGTGGCTGTGGTGGTGAGAAACCCATTAGGACCACAAGAGGGCCACAATCCTAATTGCCAGTTCTTAAGATCCCCTCCCACTTCCTCCTGCATACGTATTTTATCATTTTTCCAATTATGGACTGTGCTGAAATGAGTAAATTGACATTTGAAATTAGAGATCAAGAAGATAAACAATTTTATAAGATATGGGATTTGTTCTATCAATGGTTGGATAAAAAGACTTGGTAATGTAATAGAATATATAATTTTGTAATAGAAATTTAATAGATTGATATAAAATATAATATAGACATATATAACCGTTGGATGAAAGTATAATATAAACTTTATAATAAAATTGAGAATATCTCGTATAATTGATGAAATAAATAGTTTAGTTGTGTATGAATAATAATTGATAAATATATAAGAATGTTTTATATTGACAATATGAGAATCTTTTTTATAAATTGTGAGTGATGACTAGTAAAGGATAACACAAAGGATTTGTAACCAACTGACACACTGTAAAGTGGAAGATGGTTTTTATGTTTTGTTTGTATGTTTGTCTTAAAATAAAAAAACTTAAAAAAAAAAGATTCCCCTCCCAGAAAACCCTGCTGTCTCTTTCATCCTTGTTTCACTCCTATGCCCTAAAGTCAGAGCTGCAGATGTGGGAAGGCAACACCCTTTCTAGAATAGAATGAGCTGGAAGGGACTTTGAAGGCCATCTAGTCCAGTCCCCTGCTCAAGCAGCAGAACCTATGTCTGTGATGGCAAACCTATGCCATGAGTGCCGGAAGTGGCACGCAGACCCATTTTCCCTGGCATGCGAGAGCTCAGCTGGAGGAGCCCCACTGCACATGTGCGTGCGCCAGTGCCGCCCGACAGCTGATTGTCGGGTATCTGGCGCACATGCACAGGGAGGTGCGTGGGAGATACACACACATGTGCAGAGATGCGTGGCATGTGGAGTGATCGCGCGCATGTGCAAATAGATGGTGCGCGGGAGTGATCGCATGGATATGTTCAGGCATGCGGTGTGCAGGAGTGATCGTGTGCGCATGCACGGACACGCGGCATGGGGGGGTCGCGCACGCATGCGCAAACACGTGGCGTGCGGCAAGGGGAATTGCACATGCATGCACACGGTGCTGCGAGGGGATCGTGCGAGCCGGCGCAGTTGCGCAGCGTGCTGCAACGGGGTCGTGCGTGCAGGTGCAAGGGGTGCCTTCAACGCATTGCCTTCTGGGTGCTGGCATCCGAGTGCCGGCACACGAGCGCATGTGCAATTATTGGTACGGGAGCTGAAAAAGGTTTGCCACCACTGACTGTCTAGTCTGTCTAGTCTGTCTAGTGACTGTCAGTCTGTCTAGTCTGTCTAGTGACTGTCTAGTCCTGTGATGGCGAACCTATGGCACCAGTGGCAGGATTCAACCATTTTTTACTACCAGTTCTGTGGGCGTGGCATGACATGGCTTGGGTGGGTGTGGCTTGGTGGGCATGGCAGGGGAAGGTTACTGGAAAATCTCCATTCGCCCCCAACTCCTGGGGGAAGGTTACCACCGATTCTTTGAACTACTCAAAATTTCCCCTAGCTGTTCCCCAGAACGGGTCAGAACCTGCTGAATGCCACCTCTGTATGGCATGTATCCCAAGGTGGCACACAGAGCCCTCTCTGTGGGCAAGCCCACTGTTGCCAGCTACCCTTCCGGGTCCTGGCGACCAGCTGCTTTCTTCCGGGTTCAGCATGCATGCGCCAGAAGTGGTATTCAGCAGGTTCTGACCAGTGCTGGAGAACCGGTAGCGGAAATTTTAAGTAGTTGGGAGAACTGGCAAATTTTTTTTTTTTTAATTACATTTATATGCCTCTCCAAGACTCAGGGTGGCTTACAATTTTTGGAGCACAACCCAATGCGCTCAGCAATAGCCTTCATTCCATTGTATATGCCTGCTTATTACTAAGCGGCATTTTTACAAGGTCAGCTAATTGCCCCCAACAATCTTGGGTCCTCAATTTACCTACCCCGAGAGGATGGAAGGCTGAGTCAACCTTGAGCCTGGTGGGATTCGAGGTACTGTAGACAGCTGGATCTTAAGTGCAGGCAATTAACAGCCTGAGCCACCAAAGCTCTGACTGGAGATTTTACAGTATCCTTCCCCTGCTACGCCCACCAAGCCAGGCCCACAGAACCGTTGGTGAAAAAAAATTGAATCCCACCACTGGCATGCGCGCGCCACCGATTGCACTCTTCCGGCGTGTGTGCGTCGCAGATCGTTCGGCACTTGGTCTAGTTTCTTCTGGTGACAAACAGTTCCACTGGTTAATTGTCCTCACTGTCAGGAAATTTCTCCTTAATTGCAGGTTGCTTCTCTCCCTGATGAGTTTCCATCCATTGTTTCTTGCCCTGCCTTCGGGGGGGCTTTGGAAAGTAAGTTAACCCTCCCTCTTCTTTGGGGAAGCCCCTCAAATACTGGAATACCCCTAATTCTTCTTTTCTCTAGACTGGCCAAACTTAAATCCTGCAACCGTGCTTCATATGTTTTATAGTCTCCAGCCCTTTAATCAACTTAGTTGCTCTGCTCTGCACTTTTTCCAAAGTCTCACCATCTTTTCTGCAGTGTGATGACCAAAATTGGATGCAGGATTCCTTCGCTCCCTTGCAAGGAATAACTTTCCTTACCAAATTGCTCTTTCTCGGCCTGCAGTTACAGGTAGTTTATTTATTTATTTTGTATTTTATTATGAGATTTATATGCCGCCCTATCTCCCTGAGGACTCAGGGCAGCTTACAATACTAAAACCACAAAATACAAATATTAAAAGATGAATTAAATCCAAAAATCTCATAAATCAATGAAATTTAAAATTTAACAAATTTAAAAACCACTAAAAAGACCCTCCCCGCCTCCCCATCAGTCCGGGTGGGTAGTTGACGTACAACAGTTCATTTAGTGACTGTCAAAAGTTGCAATGGCACTGAAAAGAGTGACTTATGACTGTTTTTCACACTTACGATCGCGGAAGCATCCCCGTGGTCACGTAAAGTTCAAATGCTCGGCAACTGACTTCTAATTATGACGGTTGCAGCATCCTGGGCTGACGTGAACCCCCTTCTGGTGTCTCACTAAACCACTGTGTGACTAACTTAGCAACCGCAGTGATTCACTTAACAACGGTGGAAAGAAAAGAGCGCCCAATGGGTTAAAACTCACTGAACAACTGTCTATTGTTGTCATAATTGTTGGGCTCAATTATGGTAATAAATTGAGGATTGCCTGTATAAAGTGAATTCCAGGTTTTGTCACAAGTATAAGGAAATTTAGGTTTTGGGCTCCTTTGTGGTCGTAAGTCAAGGACTACCTGTACACACACAGACACACACATCTCACTCAGCAACATAAATCTGGGGCTCCATTGTGGTCGTAAGTCAAGGACTACCTGTACACACACACACACACACGTGTCTCAGCAACATAAATCTGGGGCTCCATTGTGGTCGTAAGTCGAGGAACGCGCGCGCGCACGCGCTAAAGGAAGCAGCCTCCCGCTTATCTCCAGCTCCGCAGCGGGCGCGCAAGAGTTAACCGCACCCCGCAGGAGGCGTGACCGCGGCGAGAGGGTGGAGCCAGCGAGGGGAGGGCGGGAGGGAGCGAAGGAGGGAAAGGCCGGCCCGGCGGCTTGACAGGTGGCGCATGCGCGCTGCCGCCTCATTGTGCCCGGCCGGCCCAACCCCGCCGCGCCTCAGTCGGCGAGCGAGCGTTGGCGGGGAAGCCGCCATCGCCGCCGCTGCTGTTGCCGCCGCCTCCGCCGCTTCCTCGCTCCCACTCGGGACGTCCATCCTCTCGCTTTGGCCGCCCGCCCCGCCATGGAATAACCCCGAGGGCTCTTGGCAGGCCGGCCGGGGAGGCCCCGCCGCGCCCCGATGGCTCTGGTGACGGTGCAGCGCTCGCCTACCCCCAGCGCCACCTCCAGTCCCTGCGCCTCGGTGAGTTGTTCGCTCGGCGTGAGGGGAAAATCGCGACCGTTGCTGCTGCTGCCGCCGCCGCCGCGGTTGAGAGGGCGGCTTCTGCGCAGGCGCGGCGCTCGCGCTCGCCACTCTCCCCACCACCCTCCCTCCCCGCCCCGGCGCCGCTGGTGTGTTTTTCGGTATTTTGTCCTCCTCCCGCCACCGTCCTTCCCCCCTCCCTTCTTCTTGACTGCCTTGACAGCTGCAGCCCATTCATTCTTTTCTTGGTTGCTTCCATTCATTCGTTCGTTCCTCCCTCCATTCTTTTTCCTTCCCCCGCTTCCAAAATGGAGGCTGAGGCTGGGAGGGGGCGCCTCGGGGTGACCCTTGAAGGTGGATGCCCTTCAGCCCCAGCAATCCCCCCTCTCTTTCCAGCTACACACCCCAGAGGTGTGTTTGTGTGTCTTTGTGTATGTGTCTTCTTTGTGTGTGTGTGTCTGGGGCCTGTAAGGGGTGACCCACAACCATATACTTGGTCCCCTGCTTGCTTTTCTGCCGAAAAGATCCCGTTTGGGAGCTTTAATTAAAAACAACAACAATGGATTCACGAAATGTGATGTGTGATTGTACAGGTAGTCCTTGACTTACAACACCTGATTTAGTGACAGTCTGAAGTTACAATTGCAGGTGAAAAAGAAAAGGGACTTGCGACCCACACTGACAACTGTTGCAGCACCTCCGTGGTCACGTGATCAAAATTTGGACTGCTTGGCGACTGATTCACATTTATGACGGTCGTAGCGTCCCGGGTGGGTGTCATGAGATCCCCTTTGGTGACCTTCTGATGAGCAAAGTCAAGGGGGGGAAAGCCAGATTCACTTAACAACCAGGTTACTAATTGAACAACTCCGGGGATTCACTTAACAAGCACGGCAAGAAGACTTGTAGCTCACTTAACAAATATCTCACTTAGCAACGTAAATCCTGGCCTCAATTGTGGTCGTATGTCGAGGACTACCTGTTTGTTATGATTTATGATCTGTGACCTTTTGTTGTTTATATGTGCAGTGAGAGTTCATGCACTGGAGACAGTTTCCTTGTGTGTCCAATCACATTTGGCCAATAAAGAATATTCCTTTTTAAAAAATAATAATAAAAAAGAGAGGTTTTTGTCTTCGATCTGAGAAGAAGCAAGGCTTCTGAGGGACGTGCAGAGAGGCCGCTGCATAGGAAATGCCCCGTTTCCCTTTCCTCCCTGCTTTGGAAAAAAGATTCAGCCCAGGTGGAGGTCAGGGAATGAGGAACTGAAGGGGTGTTTGAAGAACTCAGTGAGGAGGGATGCTAAGTGAGGAGGGGTGCTCAGCAGCGATGGGTCTCGCCCCTTGGATGGGGCACCACCAGGAGTGGAGGTTAGACTGGAAGTTACTATTTTATGTATATCCTGCCTGTATCATTTTTACAAGTGTTGAAGGTGGTGAAAAGATCTAGCACACATCCATCTTCCTGTTTTCCCCGCAACAACAACCCTCTGAAGTGCGTTGGGCTGACAGAGTGACTGGCTCAAGTCACCGAGCCAGATTTTATGCCTAAGGCAGGACTAGAACTCACCGTCTCCTGCTGATTGACTCAATCAACCGGCTTCCCTGCCTAAGGCGGGAGTAGAACTCACCGTCTCCTGCTGATTGTGCCAAAGATGAGTTTAGAACTCCCAGTCGCCTAGGGATTGGCCCAAAGTCACCCAGCTGGCTTCCATTCTTAACACGGGACTAGAACTCCCAGTCACCTGGTGATTGGCCCAGAGTCACCCAGCCGGCTTTCATGTCTAAGGCAGGACTAGAACTCCCCATCGCCTGGTGATTGGCCCAAAGTCACCCAGCCAGCTTTCCTACCTGAAGTAGGACTAGAACTCCCAGTTGCCTGGTGCTTGGCCCAGAGACACCCAGCTGGCTTCCATTCTTAACAGGGGACTAGAACTCCCAGTCACCTGGTGATTGGTCCAGAGTCATCAGCTGGCTTTCATGCCTAAGGTGGGACTAGAACTCCCAGTTGCCTGGTGATTGGCCCAAAGTCACCCAGCTTTCATTCCCAAGGCTGGACTAGAACTCACCATCTCCTGGTTTCTAGGGTGGTGCCTTAACCACTAGAGCAAACTGGCTCTCCAGGAGAACTCAGTGGTAAACCTTTGGCATTCTCTACTGTTGCTAAGAAGGCCCGCCTGGGTGTCATTGGGAGTTGCCCTAGGCTTAGAATGGTGTTTTCTGAGAACTTTTAAAAAAAAAAGACACAAGTCCTGTTCAACAAAATATCCCTATGCTCCAACAAACATTTACTTCTTTTCGAGTAGATGTAAGGCAGGACAACACTATGCAAATCAAAACACAACAGGAACAGAAGACTTAACAAATAAGGGTGGTGGAAGCTGCTAAATATTGATTTAACCACATTTGCACACCACCTCTGCATGGCTGAGAGTGTGTTGTATCCACAAGCAAATAAACTAAAATCAGTAGCAAGGCAAAAACAGGAACCGGTGATTGCTGGTAATCGTTGTAAGTGAGGTCTCTGCTAAAATGGCATCTTTTTAACATTCTGGATAGGGTGCACAACAATATATGGCATTAGGCTTTCACGTTTAGATCGTGTATAGATGCATTTAGTGCTGATTTTTATTTTTCCTCCACCGTGTTAACTGCGAGCTTGCACCTGGAGAACTGTCTCTTGCTGTAGGGTGTATCTGTGTCACTATTTTGCAGTGCTCTATAATCTAAAAAGCTGCTGGGTTTTTGATTTTTTTTTTAAGGTGGTGCTAGCAAGAATAAGCCCTAGGAAAGGAACAGAGAATAGCTTGTTAGCTGTGCGGTTTTGCGCATTTCCTCAACAGGATCTGGTTCAGTTGAACAGGGACTGTTTTTCTGCAAACCTCCTTCAGGTTTGAGCTCTGCTTTGATCAGAATAGAGCTGGAAGGGACCTTGGAGGTCTTCTAGTCCAGCCCTCTGCCCAAGCGGAGCCCGTATATCACAGACCAATGGCTGTCCAGTCTCTTCTTTAAAACTTCCAGTGATGGAGCAGACACAACTTCTGGTGGCAAGTCGTTCCACTGATTCAGGAAATTCCTCTTTAGTTCCAGGTTGCTTCTCTCCTTGATAAGTTTCCATCAGTCGCTGCTTCTGGTGCTTTGGAAAACAGGTGGACCCTCTGCTTTCTGTGGCAGCCCCTCGAATATTGGAAGACTGCTATTAACAGATTAACAGAGTTGGAAGGGACCTTCTAGGTCATCTAGTCCAACCCCCCACCCAAGCAGGAGACTCTACACCATTTCTGACCGATGGCAGTCCAGTCTCTTCTTGAAAGCCTCCAGGTATGATGCTCCCACAACATCCGAGGGCAACTTCTGTTCCACTTCTGTTGATAGTTCTCCCTGTCAGGAAATTCCTCCTTATTTCTAGGTTGAATCTCTCCTGGGTCAGTTTCCATCCATTCTTCCTTGCCTGGCCTTCGGGTGCTTTGGAGAATAGCTTGACCCCCTCCTCCTCCTCTCTGGGTCAGCCCTTCAAATACTGGAATCTTGCTATCATGTCACCCCTAATTTTTCTTTTCTCTAGACTGGCCAAACCCAAATCCCGCCACCGTTCTTCGTACGTTTTGGTCTCCAGGACTTTGATCATCTTAGTTGCTCTTCTCTGCACTTTTTCCAAAGTCTCAGCATCATTTTTGTAATGTGGGGGCCACAGCTGGATGCAGAATATTCCAGGTGTGGCTTTGGAAAACAAGTGGACCCCCTCTTCTTTGTGGCAGCCCCTCAGATATCAGAAGCCTGCTCTCAGGTCACACCCTAGTCCTTCTTTTCATTAAACCAGACATCCCCCAATTCTTGCAACCATTCTTCACATGTTGTACCTGATGGTTCTTGACTCTTGACGAATGTATCTTTTCTTTTTATGTGCACTGAGAGCATTTGCACCAAGACAAATTCCTTGTGTGTCCAATCACACTTGGACAATAAAAGAATTCTATTCTATTCTATTCTATTCTATTCTATTCTATTCTTCATTCCAATATCTATTCTATTCTACTCAATTCCATTCTATTCTATTCTCTTTCCCTCTCCCTCCAATCCCATCCCATCCTATTTAAATTCTATTCCTATATCCTTCTATTCTATTCTTATTGTACCCTATGACTATTATTAAGTGTTGTACCTGATGATTCTTGACGAATGTCTCTTTTCTGTACACTGAGAGCATTTGCACCAAAGACAAATTCCTCACACTTGGCCAATAAAAAGAATTCTAATTTAGCCTCCAGGCCTTTTAATCATCTTGAGTTGCTCTTCTCTGTTTTCGATCCAAGGTAATTCAGCTTCCGCTACCTGACCTGATTTGTCTTTTTGTGTGTGTGTGTGTTAGTTTTCAGCCATTTATCACAGTTGAAAAAAACTTGCATTTGAGGCCGGCTTCTTGGAAGGAAGTGGATTTGCCCCTCTGTGTCGCGCTCTTGTGCCAGAACAAATTCTCCAAATACATGGGTTTGTTTTTCTGCAAAACATGTGTTTGGGTCCTTTGGTTTTTTTGGGATTCTGTGTACAGCTTTCTTTATTTTCGGCGGGGCCAGCCAAGAGACCAGCCCTCCTGAGCCAAATCTGCACTAAAACATCTGTTATTGTTCCGAGGCGAACCAGTGGCTTGGCCGGAGTGGAGTGTTTTCCAGGCCCTGGGTCAGGAAGGACAGGAGGCAGCCGTCACGCGACCTGCCAAATCCTTGGCGGACTTGCCTAACGCAGGAGATGAACCAGCCCCGATAGCCGGTTTCACAACCGTCGCAAAATAGCACGCTGGCAAAAAAATAAAATAAAAAGGGACTTGGGGAGGCGATGAAGCCACCAGTTTGAGATCCCTGCTTACGGTTATGTTTTTATGTGGGTTCTGTGCATCAATTAAGGATGATTTTAAGATACCAGATAATCAGAGTTGGAAGGGGCCTTGTAGGTCACCTAGTCCAACCCACCTGCCCAAGCAGAGACCCTACACCATTTTGAACCCGATGGCAGTCCAGTCTCTTCTTGAAAGCCTCCAGGGATGAAGCTCCCACAACTTCTGAAGGCAACTTCTGTTCCACATGTTGATTGTTCTCCCTGTCAGAAAGTTTCTCCTTATTTCCAGGTTGAATCTCTCCTTGTTCAGTTTCCATCCATTCTTCCTTGTCTGGCCTTTGGGTGCTTTGGAGAATAGCTTGACCCCCCTCCTCTCTGGGGCAGCCCCTCAAATATTGGAAGATGCTCTCCTGTCTCCCCTGGTCCTTCTCTTCCCTAGACTAGCCAGGCCTAGTTCCTGCAACCGTTCTTTGTATGTTTCAGTCTCCAGTCCCCTAATCATCCTGGTTTCTCTTCTCTGCACTTTTTCTAGAGTCTCAACATCTTTTTTATAGTGTGGTGACCAAAACTGGGTGCAGTACTCCAGGTGTGGCCTTACTAAAGCTTTGTAGAGTTGTATGAGTACCTTAGTACCTTGATCTTGCTTAGGGGGCTTTTTTTCATTCTGTGGTACAGGTAGTCCTGGACTTACAACAGTTCATTTAGTGACCAAAGTTCCAACTTTGGTCACTAAAAAAAATGTGACTTGTGACTGCTCTTCACGGATACGGCCTTTGTCACATCCCCATGATTGTGCGATCAGAACTGGCTGTACGGTTCATATTTATGGCCAGTGCTTGGCGTCACACTGAGTCACACAATCCCGTTCTGACCTTCTGACGAGCAGAGTCCGTGGGGAAGCCCAGATTCAGTTAACGACCGTGTTACTCACTGAAGAGCTGCAGGGATTCACTGAACAACGTCGGCAAGAAAGATTAAAACAAATGTCTCGCTTAGCCACATAAATTTGAGGGGGCTCAATTGTGGTGCTAGGACAGGTGGGCTACCTGTAGTTTAAAAGACTCAGCCGGGCTCAGGTTGGCTGGGCAGCCTGCAGCACCCTAACCAGGTGTCCCCAGGTGTGTCTCCGCTCAGAATTCC
>SOZL01000934.1:68614-79322 GCA_009733165.1 Naja naja | reverse complement strand
CCATCTGCGTGCCAAGTCACCAAGCCATCGTGCACACGTTCCTCCTTATTCCACAGACATCAGGTTGCCAGGTCCGGTGCCAATCTGCTGCCCACAGGAGGGGCAACTGAGCGAGACTCGCTCCAGGCAACCTGCTGAGTTTCGAACAGGCATCTTCTGGGCTCCCCATCCCAAGGGGGGAAAAAGAGATTCCCACCCCCCCCAAGACTTCTGGAGCATCCTTTTCCTGCATCGTTCAGGTCCATGCCATTCCCAGGAGCCTTTGATTCAACAGTCTTTAATGCAGGGAGTGGGTAGCTCTGGCCCCCTTTATGACCTGCGGACTTCAACTGCGCGACCTGCATTGGTTGCTGGTTGCCTTCCGGGTGAGATTCAAGGTGTTGGTAACAACATACAAAGTCCTACATGGCTTGGGTCTGGGGTACTTGCGGGAGCGTCTCCTGCGGCATCGCTCAATAGCCGGTAGCTCCCACAGACAGGGCCTCCTTGGGTTACCATTGACCAGACACTGTCGGTTGGCGGTGCCTGGGGGTAGGGCCTTCTCTGTGGGAGCGCCCACCCTTTGGAACCAACTCCCCTTGGGCCTTCGTTTGGCCCCCAATCTCCGCTCCTTCCGCTGTGACCTTGAGACCTGGCTCTTTGAACAGGCCGGTCTGGACTAACTAAGAGGGGGTGGGTTTGCTTTTTAAGGGGTTTAAAATTGTAATTGACTTTTAATTGTTTAGGCTTGTAATTCGTTTAATTCTTTTTTATTGTAAATTTGTATGGATTTTATATTGTTAGCCGCCCTGAGTCCTTAGGGAGAGAGGGCGGCATCCAAGTCTAATAAAATAAATAATAATAAATAACCCCCGGAATTCCCGAGCCAGCCGGGAGGTGTGATTTATTATTTATTATTTATTTATTTATTCACATTTATATGCTGCCCTTCTCCAGAGACTCAGGGCGGCTTACAATATTTGGAGCGCCACCCAATGCACTCAGCAATAGCCCTCATTTTATTGTATATGCCTGCTTATTACTAAGTGGCATTTTTACAAAGTCAGCTTATTGCCCCCAACAATCTTGGGTCCTCAATTTACCCATCCCGAGAGGATGGAAGGCTGAGTCAACCTTGAGCCTGGTGGGATTCGAGCCTGCACTAATTGCAGGCAGCTGGAGCTAAGTGCTAGGCGTTTAACAGCCTGCACCACCAAGGCTCAAAGCCCACTTAATGCCACTTCAGCTGCTCCCTGGTCAACACGGGCAGCCTCGGTTTGAGGTCCCACCGGGATGATCCATCATGGCAGCGGGAGCGTTGCATGCGAATCATCCCATTTTGTCTACCTTGTTTGACTCTGGGAGGGGCCTTCATACCTGGCTTTTGGGAGGATGACATAAAATTGGGGTGGGCGATGGAAATCCCTGAAGGCATTTGAGGTTTGGTTGCAAAATTGAAAGCAAAGAAAAAAAAACTGGGATTCTTTTCTTTCTTCCTCCATCCCTCCTTCCTACAATAAACTCAAGAGCGACCTTCCTTCCTCCCTTCCTCCCCCTTCCCTTCCTTCCTCCATCCCTTCCTTCTTTCCCCTTTCCCTCCTTCCCTTCTAAACTCAAGACCTCTCTCCCTTCTTCCTCTCCTCCCATCCTTTCTCCATCTGTTCCTCCTTTCCTCCCTCCCTCCCTCCTTCCCTTCTATAATAAACACTCCTTCCTTCTCTCCCTCCATATTTTCCTTCCTCCCTCCCTCCATCGTTCCTTGTTCTCCTCCCTCCCTCCCTCCCTCCTTCCTTCCCTCCCTCCCTGTTTGCTATTCTTCCTTCCTCTTAAAAACCCTATTTTACCTGCTGGAGGGAAGGCCGCGTGTACATCTGACAATCCAGCAAGCCAACCTGCATGAATGTTTGAATGTTGGTATTGCTTTGATTCCTCCACCCCACCCTCCCTGGAAGTGCTGCTGCAGCCTTTTGTGGTGGGGCTGCTGTCATCCGTGCAACCTGAGCTGGCAGGTGCTCGTCATCCGCAGGAAGCCCAGGAAGGGAGGGGCTCTCCAGCCATCTGCTTGGGGTGTTGCAGCCTGGCCATGAAAGGTGTTTTCAAGCCTCCTGGCTTAATTTTGGTTTCTGACTCGCCGTCTGGGAAGCAGGATCCAACTTGACTTCCCTCTGCCGGGCTGCATCAGGAGGACTCTTGCAGGCCGAGAAAAGGCGGGCGGGGGGGGAGGTGGAATTTTAACACAAGACGAAGAAAATCAAAGGGATGCTTCACCCTGAGGTGGTAAAACAGCTGCTCACCCTTCAGTTAAGTTAATATAGAAGAAAGAAGTTCCAGAATAATTTACCCGCAAAGAAGGACCGGAGTTTTGCTGCTTCAATTCTAAAAGTGCATCCCAGCCCCTTCTTTTCCTTGGCATTAAATCTGCTTCGTGAAACTCCGTCTGACCTTGTCTTCCCTAGGTATGCATTGCAGCTGAGGGTTCGGGGCAGGTACCCTGTTTCCCCCAAAATATGACCTACCCTGAAAGTAAGTCCTAGCTTGATTTTTACATGTGTGCCCAATATAGGTGTTAACCTATAAAGCCCTACATGGCTTGGGTCCGGGGTACTTGCAGGAGTGTCTCCTGTCATCATCAAGTTCAATCGCCCAGTGCGCTCCCATAGGTGGGGTGCCATCGGCCAGACAATGTCGGTTGGCGGCTCCCTGGGATAGGGCCTTCTCTGTGGGAGCGCCCACCCTGTGGAACCAACCAGCCCACCCCTGGGGTTACGGTTATCTCCTGACCTGCGTTCTTTCCGCTGTGATCTAAAGCCCTGGCTGTTTTCACAGGCCGGCCTGGATTGAGGGAGACTGGGGGTTTTAATTGGACATTTTAGTGGGAAATGTTATTGCTTATTTGGATTATTATTATTATTATTATTATTTTATTAGACTTGTATGCCGCCCTTCTCCCGAAGGACTCAGGGCGAACATACACAAAAGAATATATACAATAAAAAGTTATTGAATAAAACAAGTCTAAATTACAAAGAACAGCTAAAACGATTAAATTACAATGATAAACAAAACTATTAAAACTACCCGCCCCCATGGTCAATCCAGGCCGGCCTGCTGAAACAGCCAAGTCTTCAGGTCTCAGCCGAAAAGAGGGAGATCAGGGGCCAAGCGAATCCATGGGAGCTGATTCCAAAGGCGGTGCACAGAAAAGGCCCTAGCCCTGGGGCCAGCCGACAATGCCTGACTGATGGTATTCCCAGGAGGCCCCTCCTGTGGGATTGGACTAATATTTTTATATTTCTATGTATGTTACATCTTTGTGAGCCACCCGAGTCCTCGGAGATGGGAGTGACATATAAATCCAAATAAAATAAATAAATAAATAAATAAGCCCTACCCCGAAAATAAGCCCTAATTAAGACCCCGCCCACTCCAGAGTGGACGGGTAAAAGTTAAGCTAGGGTGGGGATGGTGGGGTGGAGCTGCCCTACTACTTACCTTTGGACAGTTGTAGCCAGGCCTCACACGTCCCGACACCTGGCTGGCCGGCCCATTTCTTCTGCAGCCGGCAAGGCTGGCAAGACTTCCCTGAAGGCCTCTGGAGCTGAGAACGAAGCTCTGGATCGATCCAGAGCTCTGGTATCCCTTGCAGAGGCCTTCAGGAAAACCTTGCCGGCTGCAGAGGAAGAAGAAGTTCCTGAAGGCCTATGACAGTGAAAAGGAGGCCAAGGGCAATGCATGCAAGTGAGGTTAGCCAATGGATGAAGTCCCCCGAAAATAAGACCTGGTGCCTTTTTGGTGGCAAAAAACATATAAGACAGGGTCTTATTTTCGGGGGCAGTCCTCGACTTATGGCCACAACTGAGCCCTAAATTGATGTCGCTCAGTGAGAAATTGGTTAATTTCTCCCCAGTTTACGACTTTTCTTGCCACATTTGTTAAGTGAATCATCACAGTTGTTAACTTAGTCGCCCGGTCGTTAAGCAAATCTGGCTTTCCCATGGACTCTGCTGAGTCAGAAGGTCGCAAAAGGGAAGCCAGATTTGCTTAACAACCCTGTGACTAACGTAACAACTGCAGTGATTCGCTTAACAATGCTAGAAAGGTCAAAAGCGAGGAGAAACTCACTAACAAATGTGTTGCTAAGCAGAACAGAAATTCAGGCTTCCGTTGTGGTCGTAAGTGGAGGACTGCCTACCGTCCAGGCTCATCTGTGAGTTTTCTAACTGCAATTCAAGGGTTGAGTTTTGAAAGCTCCCCATAATGGGGAACTTGGGGTCTCCTCCTTCTAAACTCACCCCTGCCTTTCTGGTGAAGACCTCTCTCTTTATGCTATGGGTATTGGGCCTTCTGCAGAGGTGGGCTTCCAAAAAATTTAGCAACCGGTTCTCTGCCATGGTTGCTGGGGGGCGTGGCCATGGTGGGCGTGGCCTAGTCGGCATCCTGCACTACAGCGGGGGGGGGGATTTTCACCCTCCCCGGACTCTGGAGGCTTTCCTTGAGCCTCTGTTGCGGTTCGCCAGCAGCCTGTGCAGAGGGCAGCGGAATCGCACAGTGGGGAAGAACGGGGACCAGTCTGGGAGTCTGGAGAGGACTCGGATGAAGGTCCTGCGTCCGACGCAGAGATGGGGCCAGGACCATCTGGGAGTGGGGTGCTGTCCCCGGAACCTCCGGAGTCTGGCAGCAGCGAGGCAGAGGAACAGGAGACCCTGTTCCCAGTGCTAGAAGGTGGGAGCAGCTAGAAGGTGGGAGCAGCAGACTTTGGGCCAATCACCAGGAGGTGGGGAGTTCTAGTCCTACTTTTGGCACGAAAGCCAGCTGGGTGACTTGGGCCAGTCCCTCTCTCTCAGCCCAATCCATTTCTCAGGGGAAAACACGAGGAGGAAGGTATTTTATAAGTTTGCCCCATATAAAATAAAACTGGCTAGACCAATGTAGGATTGAAATCATATTTTGTGGTTATATTTCATTTACCCGATTGTCCTTTTGGAACAAGGGTTCCTGGTGGCTTAGCCAAAATCAGGAGTCTGGAAGTTGGCAGGGGGGGGGCGCTTTTCCCCATTAATCCTTTTTATTTAAAATAAATAGCCCCAAAACCACAGCACCAGTTTCATTAGAGGCATCGAGTAGCCAGACTGAGTCAATTAAACCTTATTTTAAAAAATAACTTTTGCTTTTGAATGAAATTTGCTTGTTGGGAAAGGTGTTTCCAGGCACCTCATGATTTCTTTGCCACCTTGGACAAATACCTTCTGGACACTTCAGCCGCCTGAAATGTTTTCCTGTCGCTGGGTTTGTCTACCTGTTTTATTCCTTTGCTTGAGAACGGTGTGTTTCTGATTCTGACGAGCAATTACAGGCGGTCCTCCACTTACAAAGGTTCATTTAGTGACCGCTCAAATGACTTAGATGAGGGAATAGAAGGGGAACTTACCAAATTTGCAGATGATACTAAGCTGGCAGGAATAGCCAACACCCAAGAAGATAGGCTCAAGATCCAGACAGACTAGAACCCTGGGCTGTATCTAACAAAATGAAATTCAGTGTAGAGAAAAGGAAAGTCCTACACTCAGGCAAGAAAAACCCAAAGGACCCATATAGACTGGGTGAAACCAGGCTCAATAGCAGGAACTGGGAGGGGGATCTTGGAGTCTTAGTGGACAACCAGCTAAATAGGAGCCAGCCGTGTGCAGCAGCAGCCAAAAAAGCCAATGCGATCCTAAGTTGCATTAACAGAGGGATACAATTGAGATCAAGGGAGGTACTAATACCACTCTATAAAGCCTTAGTAAGACCACACCTAGAGTCCTGCACCCAGTTTTGATCACCACACTATAAAAAAGATGTTGAGACTCTAGAAAAAGTGCAGAGAAGAGCAACCAGGATAATTTAGGGGACTGGAGTCTAAAACATACGATGAACACTTGCAGGAACTGGGCCTGGCTAGTCTAGGGAAGAGAAGGACCAGGGGAGACAGGATAGCATCTTCCAATTTTTGAGGGGCTGCCCCAGAGAGGAGGAGGGGGCCAAGCTATTTTCCAAAGCACCTGAAGGCCAGACAAGGAATAATGGGTGGAAAATGAACAAGGAGAGATTCAACCTGGAAATAGGGAGGAATTTTTCTAACAGTGAGAACAATCAACCCATGGAACAGAAGTTGCCCTCGGACGCTGTGGGAGCTTCATCACTGGAGGGTTTCAAGAAGAGACTGGACTGCCATCTGTCAGAAATGGTGTAAGGTCTCCCGCTTGGGTGGAGGTTGGACTAGATGACCTACAAGGTCCCTTCCAACTCTGATGATCTGTTATCTGTTAAGTTACAGTGGCCCTGAAAAATGTGACCGACGACCGTTTTTCATACGACCATCAATCATGGGACTTTCAGTTGCCAAGTGTCAGGTGGTCACCCGTGATCGATGGTCGTAAGTGTGAAAAACCAACTCGTATTTATGATGGTTGCAATGTCCCGGGGTCACATGATCCCCTTTTGTGACCTGCTGACAGGCAAAGTCAATGGAGAAGCCAGTGACTCACCTAACAGCCATGTTGCTAACTTAACCACTGCAGCGATTCACTTAACGACAGTGGCAAAAAGGGTCGTAAAATGGGTCAAAACTCACTGAACAAATGTTTCACTTAGTAACATCAATTTTGGGCTCAGTTATGGTCGTAAGTTGAGGACTACCTGTACTATATTGTTGTTCTTACGATAAGATCTTTTCAATCTGCATTTTGCAAAAAGTCTCCAGATTGTTAGAATTCTGTTTTTTCCTCGTTTTGTGGGTGTTTACCTCCAAAGAGGGCACTCTTTGTGTGTGTGTGTGTGTGTGTGATTTTTATGTAGATTTTTAATGGGTACAAGCCAGGTTTCCCCCAAACCCACATTTGGGCTAGTGCTAGCTTTAAGCCAGTTGACCTGGAAGCCACAGACTCTTCACTGGTTTTATCATTTTCTGCTGTGGCCAGAAGATGACAGAATCCAATAGGGGAGAATATTTGTAGCTGTGGACTGAAGTATTTGGCTCTCTCTGAGCTGGGTGGTTTTCTTGCAGACATTTCATGACCCAACTAGGTAACATCATCAGTGCTAGAAGGAAGGAAGGAAGGAAGGAAGGAAGGAAGGAAGGAAGGAAGGAAGGAAGGAAGGAAGGAAGGATGGATGAAATGGAGCTTAGTTGTGTAGAACGAGGCTACATATGCCGCAATATTTACATTTTTGGTAAATTCGTTCAGTGAATCCAAGCTCTGCAGCGCTAAAGAGGAAACCTTCCTTTGATTTGCAAATAATAATATTAAAGATGGTAACGGCCAGCAAGAATGTGTCCTTACATTTAAAGAGCACCTGTCATTGCAGATCCATCATGGCAGCGTCTGTTAGCGGGCATCTATTCGCCTGCTGCCTGCCATGTCCCTCACCTTGTGTCAATGCTGCATCACCAGCTGTCGCATTTACATGAATGGGACTGTCAGTGAGTCAACAGCGGGTCAGAGGAAGACCTGCTGCAGGACAGAGGTGACAGATGGCTCTTTAAAAATGATGATTTAAATCGAGTTGATTTAAAGTAAGCCTTTCGACAAGGGCAGGGGTCTCCAAAGTTGGCAACTTTAAGACTTGTGGACTTCAACTCCCAGAATCCCCCAGTCAGCATGCTTTAAGAGGGGTGGGCTTCCATTTCCAGAATCCCCCAACCAGCATGCTTTAAGAGGGAAGGGCTTCCATTTCCAGAATCCCCCAGACAGCCTGCTTTAAGAGGGGTGGGCTTCCACTCCCAGAATCCTCCAGCCAGCCTGCTTTAAGAGGGGAGGACTTCCACTCCCAGAATCCTCCAGCCAGCCTGCTTTAAGAGGGGAGGACTTCCGCTCCCAGAATTCCCCAGCTAGAATCCTTTAAGAGGGGTGGACTTCCACTCCCAGAATCCCCCAGCCAACATGCTTTAAGAAGGGTGGGCTTCCACTCCCAGAATTCCCTACCCAGAATGCTTTAAGAGGGGAGGACTTCCACTCCCAGAATTCCCCAGGAAACATGCTTTAAGAGGGGAGAACTTCCACTCCAGAATCCCCCAGCCAGCATGCTTTAAGAGGGCTGTAAATTCTGGTAGTTGAATTCCACAAGTCTTAAAGTTGCCCAGTTTGGAGACCTCTGGAGTAGGGATTTAAATCGACTTGATTTAAATCAAATCCATCTTGCTTTCCCCACTTCTGTGACTGTCTGGATGTCCAGCAGGAAAGACACTTTGAAGATTTCCCCCCCCCTCCAAACACCCCCTTAGAGACCCATCTGTTTTGAGAAAAAAGAACCCTGCGTTTCTCCTAAGCTGATGTTTGTGGCCCCCAGATGTCTGGTGTTTGGCTCCCAAATTCCCCAGCTGGCCGGGGCACTACCCAGGAGGATGTTGGGAGTTGAAATCTGCACATCTGGAGGGTGTGCAGAGTGGACTCTGGCTGCCCATCTGCAGCTGGGCTGAATCCTTTCCGCTTTCGAAGGCCAGCCAGGGGACATTTCCCTGTCTAACCTCCCTCCTGACTCTTAATTGTTCATCGTTTAAAATGTGCGGTTCCATATTTTAATTGCCAATTGCCTCTTGGAGTACTTACCGCAAGTGGAAAGACGTATAAATCAAGGCATCTGCTCCATTTGCATATTTTCCTTGTGTGCCAGTGCAGGAGTCGTTTGGAGAGGCATTTCCTGGGAGATTTAGCCATGATTTGTGGCTAATGGGTGATTGATGGCTTACCATTGAAGCCCGGAGTTCCCTGTGAGGAGATGGGCGGATGACTTTAATTGGGGCTTAGGCAGATTTGTGAAAGAGAAAGTCCATCGGAGGCTAATTTAGTTAAGCGATGCCATCAGGAGCAAAGATAATTGATCTTTCGGTGGGTAAAGACCCAAACTGTGGACTTCACCTCCCAGAATCTCCCAGCCAGCTTGCTTTAAGAGGGTGTCTGCCTGCCTGCCTGCCTATCTCTCTCTCTATCAATTATCTTTCTCTCCTGTCTGTCTGTCTGTCTGTCTGTCTGTCTGTCTGTCTGTTCGTTCATTCATTTCATTCTATCAACCTATTCTATATCAATCATCAACTGCCATTACCTACCTACCTTTACACTACTCTACCTATCTCTATAATTTCGCTTCCTATTCGTTCGTGTCGTTCTGTCTATCTATTCTATCGGTCTATTCTACTCTATTTCCATTTATTCATCTATATTCATTTCATTTCATTTCCATTCATCTATCTACTGTTCCTTGTCTGTCTGTTCGTTCTGTTCGTTCTGTCTGTCGTCTGTCGTTCCATTCTATTTCATCTGTTCATTCTATCTATTCATCTATCTATCTATCTATCTATCTATCATCATTATCATCGCATCTTCATTCTTTCATTCTGTCTCTGTCTTCGTCTGTCTGTTCGTTCGTTCCATCTTTATCAACCTATCTATCTCTATCAATCAACCAACCAACCCACCTACCTACCTATCTATCTCTATAATCTCTCGCTCCTATCTGTCTGTGTCTGTCTGTCTATCTATGCTATTGGTCTATTCTATCTATCTATCTATCTATCTATCTATCTATCTATCTATCTATCTATCTATCTACGGTGTCTGTCTATCTATCTACGGTGTCTGTCTATCTATTTATCTGTCTATCTCTCCATCCATATCTATCTACCAGTGTCTGTCTGATCGATCTGTCTGTCTGTCTGTCTGTTTCTGTCTGTTGTCTGTCTGTCTGTCTGTCTGTCTGTCTGTCTGTCTGTCTGTCTATCTGCCGGTTGCATAAACGGATTAGAAAAATAGGCTTATGTAAAAAAAAAATCTCATCACATCAAAGGCATCGGCTGTGAGGTTGATGAGGTCAAATCATGGCGTTTGCAGGCAGGGTTTTCTTTAAAATAAAAAAATAAAAAAGAGGCTTTAGATGAATCCGTGCCCATGTTTTTTTGCAGGAGCTGCCAGTTGCCAAGGCTTGGTGGAGCCTCTCTGTCCAGAAGCAGCCTATCTTTGCAAAGTCCAGCCAAGGGTGGGGTGGGGGGGGGCTATTAGAATCAGCAACAACTTGGAATGGCAGGAATGTTTTAAAAAATAAAAAAATAGAACTTTTGTGGCTGTGGCCGGTGCTGAGGGGAATTGAAAGCTGTTATATCTGGCCAGTAGTTTGTTTATTTTTTTCTGCTTTTTTAAATTTTGTGCCACCATCAATGTTGCTTCCAAAAACAATTTGGTGGCCTCTGGTCGGCTTGTAAGGGGAAACCGAGGCCAATGGGGTGTGAGTTGTGGTGATGCTTGTCCTCAAATGCCCCAGCATGTATATTTATTGCTATTGGCGTTTGCCTGTTTGATTTGAATGTTAATTCTGGGTAGACGCCCAAGGTTGCTTTCAAGATGGGATGTTGCTGGAATGGATGGAATGCATGACTTCCCTCATCTGGAATGAGGGAATCTGGGACTCAAGAGAGGTTTAGGGATTTGAATGCTTTGCATCAGGGCCAAGTTGTGGTGATAATCATTGAGGCACAGTTGGGAAGGGACCTTGGAGGTCCTCTAGTCGGACCCCCCAGCTCCTAAGGTCCCTTCCAAGGCTGTTATTCTGTATTCTAAGAGGGGGTTGGGCTAGATGACCTCGAAGGACCCTTCCAACTCTGTGATTCGATTCGACTCTGTGGCAGGGCTTTGCAGTCAGATGAAGCTTTGGGGCATCTGCCCACACCTAATCCCGATTATCTCCCGGATTAGGGTTT
>SOZL01000934.1:50041-57979 GCA_009733165.1 Naja naja | reverse complement strand
TCTCAAAATCTTTTTTGTAGTATGCTGACTGAAATTGGTTCCAGTATTCCACATGGGGTCTTACTAGAGTTGTGTAAAGCGGCCCTAATGCTTCACGTGATTTTGATTCTCTCCCTCTGTTTATACAACCCAGGATCATGTTGGCTTTTGGCTGCCCGCCGCTGCGGCTGCTCGTGTTTAACGGGTCGTTCTCTAGCACTACAAGGTGTGATGACCCCAAGGGGCGTGGCACAAAGACAACACAGTCAGATAAGCAATAAGAGTCCCTTCATTACCTCCAACTTTGCCCCCAATGTCCAGTTATTATCGGCTGGAGAAAAAACTCTCCCAAGAACAGATTTTAAGGGGAGGAAATTCAGTCCGAAAACAAAGTACATATAAATTTTAAATAAAAATCCACACAAACCACGCTGCAGCAATTAACCGGACAGGGTAGGAGAAGGAATTACAGACTTCAAAAGCCAACAAAACACACACAGAGTTGGGAAGACGCCAGGAATCCAGATAACCCTCAACAATAAAAGATAACACACGATTTGCTCCCAACAACTTTGCTGTGCACAACCTCCCCTTTTAAAACACTGTGTTCCCAGCTGCAGCTAATGAAGGGAATCAGGGCCCTTTCCTCTCCCCATAAGCCACGCAACCCCTGTTGCTCCCTTCTCCGTTTCTTCTTGTGTGCCCTAGGATGAAGAGGGGGTGGGCCTGGGTCTTCCTCTGAACCCGCTCTCCCTTGTTCTACCTCTCCTCTGCTCTGCCCAGCTGGACTGTGCCCTTCCCCAGTTTCTTCCGCAGCCACCAGAGCCACACTCCCACTCCCTGTCAGCTGCTCGGCCTCCCCCTCTGAATCAGATTCCGACAGGGGCATGACACTAGGTCCCTCTCACAGTGACTGTTGTTGAGCCAGGTTTTGCCTAATCTGTACTTTATTTTGGATTGTTCTGACCTTGGATTCAATCCCACATCCTAAAATTTAAAAAAATAGCGATGCGCTATGCTTCTTGGTGACAGAGCCGTGCAAGCATGGCTCAGCACCACGCCTGTGGCTTAATATAATCCCAGTATTAAAAGCACAGCCAGATGTTTGTTTTTAAACAGTGACATTTTTTTTAAAAAAGGAAAACAGTCGAATGAGGGGTCTCCAAACCTGGCAAGTTGAAGACTTGTGGACTTCAACTCCTGCAATTCCTCAGCCAGCAATTCTGGGAGTTGGAAGGCGACAAGTCTTCCAACTTGCCAAGTTTGGATACCTTTGATGTGAAGCGTGGTCTCAGGATGGTTTGAGGATAGCTGTGGCTGAACATGAGGCAGCTTTGGGCTCACCCATGCGCCACGAGTGCAGGAGTGGGCAGAGGCCGGGCGTGGCTGGCAGTGCCTTTTCCCATGGGATTCTCAGCCCTTTTGTCCCCCCCGTTGCTCCTCTCCTGCCTTCTCAAATTTGCTTACAACATGGGGGAAACTGTCTCAGGATTTGCAGCACTAGCAGCTCCCGGGTCTGTAGCAGCAGGGAGCAAATGGACCCCCAAGAGTGGCTTAAAAATCAAAGAATAAAACTTAAGAATTTCCTGCGAGGTCTGGGAACAGACTCCGATTCCCATCTTCTGGCAAGCCATGGGTTTTTTTTCTTCTGTCCCTTTGTTCCTTTTGTCCCTTGAATATTCTCAGGGGCTTCGCTTCCATCCTCCTCGGTGCGTGAATTTGAGTGCATTACTTATTTAATAATGATTGATTAGGCTTGTATTGGTTTAATGATTTTTTATTGTAATTTGTATTGGGTTTTTTATTGTTCGCTGCCCTGAGTCCTTAGGGAGAGAGGGCGGCATACAAGTCTAATAAAATAATAATAATAATAATAATAATAATAATAATAATAAAATGTATTTGCTGCCCATCTCACCATCAAGCAACTGTGGCTGGATTTCAGTGCTAAAAAATTTGAAGCCCACCCCTGGGTAATTTGTAACTTTGAACCGTCTCGAAGGAACCCATCATAAGCCCAGGGCTACCTACCTCTTCTCTTAGCTGAGACAATCGGAGTTCGTCCTTGACTTTTGACAGCAACGGGGCCCAACATTTCTCTCGCTAAGCCAGACGGGTGCGAAGTGAGTTTTACCCTGGGTTTTGTTTTGTTTTTTTTACAATCTTTCTCGCTACCGTTGTGAATCCCTGCAGCGGTTAAATCAGCCCCACGGTCCTTAAACGAATCTGGCTCCCCCCCCCCAATCGAGTTCGCTCATCGGAAGGGTCGCCGAAGGGGATCGCGTGACCCCCCCCCGGTTACCATCATAAGTGTGGATCAAGCATCTTGGATGTAAATCACGGAGGGAAGCTGCGACCGTCGTAAACCCGAGCTGGTGGCCACGCGCCTGGATTTTGTTCATGTGACCCCGGCGACGCTGCTACGGTCATGAAGGGTGAAAAATGGTCCTTTTTTTCTCCCTTCGAACGGTCACTAAACGAACGGTTGTAAGTTGAGGGCTTTCTCTGATCTTTCTCTGATCACCATCGCCAACGCGTGGGACACACACCATCTCGTGCCGCCCAGCGCTGGGTTCTGAGATGTTTGTGGTTGTCTGCCCATGGCCTAAGATTATACGCTAGGGCATGCAAAATTTCTTGGCGTGTCTTTTTCCCTTTTCTTCCTTTTTTTCTTCTAATCCCGAACACGGAGCAGTGTGTTTTCTCTGCTTCTGGTGGAAAAAAACAGGGCACCATTGGTCAGCCTTATAATTGCACTGTCTATCCGTGGTGAGACCATTGTGGGTGATGTTGGTGCAGCAGGACTTCTCCTCTCATGCGTGTGAGATGGTCTTTCCTTTCCTTTCCTTTCCTTTCCTTTCCTTTCCTTTCCTTTCCTTTCCTTTCCTTTCCTTTCCTTCTTTCCTTTCCTTCCTTCCTTCCTTCCTTCCTTCCTTCCTTCCTTCCTTCTTTCCTTTCCTTCTTTCCTTCTTTCCTTCTTTCTTTCTTTCTTTCTTTCCTTCCTTCCTTCCTTCCTTCCTTCCTTCCTTCCTTCTTTCTTCCTTTCCTTTCCTTTCCTTTCCTTTCCTTTCCTTTTCCTTTCCTTTCCTTTCCTTTCCTTCCATTCTTCCATTCCATTCCATTCCATTCCATTCCATTCCATTCCATTCCTTTCCTTCTTTCCTTTCCTTTCCTTTCCTTCCAACTCAATCAACCACTGGAACAGAAGTTGCCTTCGGAAGTTGTGGGAGCTTCATCCCTTGGAGGCTTTCAAGAAGAGACTGGACTCCCATCTGTCAGAAATGGTGTAGGGTCTTCAGCATGGGCAGGGGGTGGACTGGATGACCTCCAATCTCTGTTAATCTGTTATTATTCTGTTATTCAGAAGTTGTGGGAGCTTCATCCCTGGAGGCTTTCAAGAAGAGACTGGACAGTCATGTATCAGAAATGGTCTAGGGGGAGGTTGGACTAAATGACCTCTGAGGTCCCTTCCAACTCTGTTATTCTGCTCCTTCCTTCCTTCCTTCCTTCCTTCCTTCCTTCCTTCCTTCCTTCCTTCCTTCCTTCCTTCCTTCCTTCCTTCCTTCTGGAGGCTTTCAAGAAGAGACTGGACTGCCCTCTGTCAGAAATGGTGTAGGGTCTTCTGCATGGGCAGAGGCTGGACTGGATGACCTCCCAAGGTCCCTTCCAACTCTGTCTGTTAATCTGAAATGGTCTAGGCCTAGGGTCTCCTGCTTGAGCAGGGGGTTGGACTAGATGATCTCCCAAGGTCCCTTCCAGCTCTATTCTGAATTAATTAGAAGTGTTGGGAGCTTCATCCCTGGAGGCTTTCAAAAAGAGACTGGACTGCCATTGGTCAGCAATGGGGTAGGGTCTCCTGCTTGGGTGGGGGGGTTGGACTAGATGACCTCCAAGGTCCCTTCCAACTCTTGTTAATCTTGTCTGTTAATATAAAACTGTATATGGTCTCCTGCTTGAGCGGGGGGTTGGAGACTAGATGGCCTCCCAAGGTCCCTTCCAGCTATATTCTGAGTCAATTAAAGTGGTGGGGACTTCACCTCTGGAAGCTTTCAAGAAGAGACTGGACTGACATCTGTAAGAAATGGGGTAAGGCAGGGGTCCCCCAAACATGGCAAATTTAAGACTTGTGGACTTCAACTCTGAGGAAAGAGAAAGAGAGGTAGAATAGACAGAGAGAAAGAGAGAGAGAGAGAATAGATAGATAGAGGGAGATATAGATAGAATAGATAGAAAGAAGAGATAAAGAGAGGTAGAATAGAGAGAGAGAGAGGTAGAATAGATAGAGAGAATAGATCAAGGCTCTTCAAACTTGGCAAGCTTTAAGACTTGTGGACTTCAACTCCCAGAATTCCTGAGCTAACAGGACTGGAGGAGGAGGGATTCTGGGAGTTTGAAGTCCGCAAGTCTTTTAAAGCTGTCAAGTTTGAAGACCCCTTGGTATTGAGCCAGGTACCACCTACAAGAGGAACAGGTGTCCATGCAATAGACTATATAATTTCGTAATAGAAATATAATAGGCTGATATAAAATATAATGTTGATATATATAACCATTGGATGAAAGTATAACATAAAGTTTAGATTAAAAATATATCTCGTATATATGATGAAATAAAGAGTTTAATTGTACACAAGTAATAATTGATAAATACATAATGTTTTATTGATAATATGAGAAATTTTCTTTTTGATAAATTGTGAGCGATGAATATGAAAGGATGACACAAAGGATTTGTAACCAACTGACTCACTGTATGTATATATGGAAGATGGTTTTTATGTTTTGTATGTCCTGTTTGTATGTTTGTATCAAAATAAAAAACTTTTATATATATAAAAAAGAGAGGAGCAGATGTCCATAAGATCATCCAGGTTCAGGTTTAATTTGATGGCACCGAACTCACTAGACTTCAGCCCAGCTTTGGAGGCCACCTACTCCAAGTTGTCTTCTCACTGCAGAAGATCCAGGGCTCTCCTCCATTTGCTCTCTATAAAGGGTTTGCGTTGTTCATTGTTCTTCCTGTCAAGCAAAATCTCACAGCCACCCCATAATTTTGGTTTCTCAGATGGTATCCTGTGCCAACGCACGTCTTCTGCTTTTTCTCCACTGGTCACAGCCATCATCCCCATCGTCCTGCTTTCTCTGGAGGACAAACAACTGGTTTACTCAGCCTCTGCCCTTAGGTTCTTCAGAAGAGAATATTTGTAGCTCTGGGTGGATCTGCGGCTGGGCCTTGATGCCCTCTGGGCTGGGTTGTTGGGCTGTGTGTGTGGGGGTTTTTTTTGCAGACCTCTCATGACCCAACTAGGGAACATCATCAAAGCAGTGGGATTTGTGGAGAGCGGAGGACTGTGGAGTCCTCGGTGGTCTCTGAGCCTGGCTGTTTTCTTGCAGAGGTTTTATGACCCATACTAGGCAACCACACTGGGGTGTGTGGGGAGGAGGAGGAGGAGGGGAAGAATTGTGAGGGTCCTTGGTGCTCTCCGAGGTGGGTGGTTTCCTTGGAGACGTTTCATGACCCAGCTAGGTAATGTTATCAGTGCTGGAAGGGAGTGGGGTTTGCGAGGAGGAGCACTGTGGGGCCTTGGGGGTCTCTGAGCCTGGTTGCAGACATTTAGATAGAAAATAGAATAGGAAGTAGGAATAGGAATGGAAGACGAAAGGAGAGGAGAAGAGAGAAGAGAATATAGAATAGAATAGAATTCAGAGTAGAATAGAATAACTGAGTTGGAAGGGACCTTGTAGGTCATCTAGTCCTACCCCCCACCTGCCCAAGCAGGAGACCCTACACCATTCCTGACAGGTGGCAGTCTACTCTCTTTTTGAAGGCCTCCAGGGATGAAGCTCCCACAACTTCTAATAACAATAATAATATATTAAGAAGGGACCTTGGGAGGTCACCTAGTCCAGCCCCCCACCCATGCAGGAGACTCTACACCATTTCTGACCAAGGGCAGTCCAGTCTCTTCTTGAAAGCCTCCAGGGATGAAGCTCCCACAACTTCTAATAACAATAATAATATATTAAGAGAGTTGGAAGGGACCTTGGGAGGTCATCCAGTCCAGCCCCCCCACGCAGGAGACCCTACAGTCTACACCATTTCTGACAGATGGGAGTCCAGTCTCTTCTTGAAAGCCTCCAGGGATGAAGCTCCCACAACCTCAGAAGGCAACTTCTGTTCCATGGGTTGATTTTTCTCCCTGTCAGGAAATTCCTCCTTATTTCCAGGGTTGAATCTCTCCTTGTTCAGCTTCCGTCCATTATTCCTTCTTCTTGGATGACAAGCGAAATATCTTCTTTAAGGGAAAAAAACAAAACCAAAGTCCAGCAGCCTTTGCAAAAACCATTGTGGAGATGGCCATAAGTCACTTCTTTTCACTGCCGTTGCAACTTTGGGCAGTCACTCAACGGCTTGCTGTAACCTGAGGACTACCTGTCATTTTTGGGAAGGCCACCAGGGCCTGGTTCCCGACCTCAGGCCCAGCCTGAAAGTGCCTTGCTTCGTTTTGACCCAGCAGGCTCTGTGAAACCAGTCACTGAGCTTTCATAAACTTTACTTCATGACCGAACTTGGTGCATCCCTGCCTTCAGGCAAGGAATGTGGCTACTGGCCCAGGGAAAAAAAAACTCAACAGGTAGGCTCCCGTCTGAAAAAGGAGGGAAGTTGTAGCTACCTGCAGCTACCTGCATGTTTAAATATTAGGAAAAACACATCCCGAGGGTCAAGGGTTCTGTGGAGCAGCCTCCCACAGACACAGTGGGTCCAATATCTTGGTGGCTTTTGAAGAAGTCAATCTTGGTTACCTGAAGATGTGTGGATGTCAACTTCCAGAATTCCCCAGCCAGCAAGCCACGCTGGCTAGGGAACTCTGGGAGTAGAAGTCCACCCGTCTTAAAACATGTAGACTGGGGGATTCTGGGAATGGAAGCCCACCCCTCTTGAAGCAGGCTGGCTAAGGGATTCTGGGAGTGGAAGTCCTCTCCTCTTAAAGCAGGCTGGCTGGGGGATTCTGGGAGTGGAAGTCTTCCCTCTTGAAGCAGGCTGGCTGGGGGATTCTGGGAGTCGAAGTCCTCCCCTCTTAAAGCAGGCTGGCTGGGGAATTCTGGGAGTGGAAGCCCACCCCTCTTAAAGCAGGCTGGCTGGGGGATTCTGGGAGTGGAAGTCCTCCCCTCTTAAAGCAGGCTGGCTAAGGGATTCTGGGAGTGGAAGCCCATCCCTCTTAAAGCATGCTGGCTGGGGGATTCTGGGAGTGGAAGTCCACCTCTCTTAAAGCATGCTGGCTGGGGGATTCTGGGAGTGGAAGCCCACCCCTCTTAAAGTGGCCAAACTTGAGAAACACTGAACAAGTTGAACAGGAGCCCTGGTGGAGCAGTGGTTAGAGTGCAGAGCTGCAGGCTACTTCTGCTGCCTGCCAACTGCCCGTAATTTGGCAGATCGAATCCCACCAGGCTCCAGGTCGACTCAGCCTTCCATCCTTCCGAGGTGGGTAAAGTGAGGACCCAAAATAGTTGGGGGCAAGAAGCTGACTCTTTAAACTGCTTAGAGAGGGCTGGAAAGCACTGTGAAGCAATATATAAGTCTTAAAGTACTATTGCTATCAAATTTGCTAATTTTCTTTTTTGTTTGTTTGTTTTCGTAATGGGCCTGAGATTATAATTTCAAACAGGAAGTTTGTTGTCTGCTTCAGCTGGTGACAACTTGGTAAAGGTTTATTCACCGTTCAGAGAAGGGGAAGTGTAAGGTCTGAAACATGTTGAAACTCACCCTTCCCCTTTTGATGCTCATGGAGAAAATCTACCTGTGGTTGCTAAGAGTCAACAACTCTTTGTTTGGCTGATGGTTGGTTATTCTTGATTAATGGTGGGCCAACATCTCCCATCTACCTGTCTGGGAAACCTCCCCTGAGGCCTGGCTGAGCGATCAGTCCTACGATAGGAGGCCAAGTCTGGGAACCAGAT
>SOZL01000934.1:22541-47541 GCA_009733165.1 Naja naja | reverse complement strand
TTCATTCATAAGGCAGGAACTAGAACTCACCACCTCCTGGTGATTGGCCCAAAGTCACCCATCTGGCTTTCATTCATAAGGCAGGAACTAGAACTCACCGCCTCCTGGCGATTAGCCCAAAGTCACCCAGCCAGCTTTCATTCATAAGGCAGGAACTAGAACTCACCACCTCCTGGTGATTGGCTCAAAGTCACCCAGCTGGCTTTCATTCATAAGGCAGGAACTAGAACTCACCACCTTCTGGTGATCGGCCCAAAGTCACCCATCTGGCTTTCATTCATAAGGCTGGAACTAGAACTCACCACCTCCTGGTGATTGGCCCAAAGTCACCCATCTGGCTTTCATTCATAAGGCAGGAACTAGAACTCACCACCTTCTGGTGATCGGCCCAAAGTCACCCATCTGGCTTTCATTCATAAGGCTGGAACTAGAACTCACCACCTTCTGGTGATCGCCCAAAGTCACCCATCTGGCTTTCATTCATAAGGCAGGAACTAGAACTCACCACCTCCTGGTGATCGGCCCAAAGTCACCCATCTGGCTTTCATTCATAAGGCAGGAACTAGAACTCACCACCTCCTGCTGATCGCCCAAAGTCACCCATCTGGCTTTCATTCATAAGGCAGGAACTAGAACTCACCACCTCCTGGTGATCGGCCCAAAGTCACCCATCTGGCTTTCATTCATAAGGCAGGAACTAGAACTCACCGCCTCCTGGTGATCGGCCCAAAGTCATCCAGCCGGCTTTCATTCATAAGGCAGGAACTAGAACTCACCGCCTCCTGGTGATTAGCCCAAAGTCACCCAGCCAGCTTTCATTCATAAGGCAGGAACTAGAACTCACCACCTCCTGGCGATTAGCCCAAAGTCACCCAGCCAGCTTTCATTCATAAGGCAGGAACTAGAACTCACCACCTCCTGGTGATTGGCTCAAAGTCACCCAGCCGGCTTTCATTCATAAGGCAAGAACTAGAACTCACCACCTCCTGGTGATTGGCCCAAAGTCACCCATCTGGCTTTCATTCATAAGGCTGGAACTAGAACTCACCACCTTCTGGTGATCGGCCCAAAGTCACCCATCTGGCTTTCATTCATAAGGCTGGAACTAGAACTCACCACCTTCTGGTGATCGGCCCAAAGTCACCCATCTGGCTTTCATTCATAAGGCAGGAACTAGAACTCACCGCCTCCTGGTGATTAGCCCAAAGTCACCCATCTGGCTTTCATTCATAAGGCAGGAACTAGAACTCACCACCTCCTGGTGATTGGCCCAAAGTCACCCATCTGGCTTTCATTCATAAGGCAGGAACTAGAACTCACCACCTCTTGGTGATTGGCCCAAAGTCACCCAGCCAGCTTTGGTGACTAAGGCAGGACTAGAACTCACAATCTGCTGGTTTCTAGCCTTTTAACCACTACTGGTCCAAGCTGACTCTACTTGTTGCAAGCTGAGCTGCATGGATGCTTCCCCCTGGGTGGGGGGCGGAGGGAAACAAGGGGCTTTTTGAAAACCAGGGAAGCTGTGAGCATGTGCCCCCCCCATCCCCCTTTTCGAAGCAGGGGGGTGGAGTGGGGTCCGATCCATTCTTCTGTCGGCAGCCGGAAAAGGATTCAGAAACCTGTCCGGAGAAGACAGCTGTGGATGGGGGTGTGAAGGGGGAAAACGAGCCCCCTTTTCCGGTCGAGAACAATGGGCTTGTGTTGGTGGGTGGTTATTTTTTCCTCTTCTCGTTCCGTAAATGCTTTTCTGGTGCAAAAGCTGCGGTTTGCACATCCGGAGCACCGAACCTTTTCGTTCACGGCCGACGTTACTCTCCTCTTTAGAAACGAGAAGCGGCCCCGGGGCCCTTTTCCTGACAAGCAGGACTTTTGTAACTCGCTAAAAGTTTGAATTAAACGTGTTAACTGGGAAAGGGGCTCTCAGACTTCTGGGTTTTTTTTCTCTCTATGGGGTGTGTGTGTGTGTTTGTGTGCGCTTTCGTGCTCTCTGAGCTAGGCGGTTTTCGTGCAGACGTTTCACGACCCAACTAGGAAACAGCATCAGTCCTAGAACAGGAGTGCGGTTTGCAGAGAGGAGGAGGAAGAGAAGTGAGGAGAAGGAAGTGTGGGGTCCTGGGTGCTCTCTGAGCTGGGTGGTTTTCTTGCAGACGTTTCATGACCCAACTAGGGAACATCATCAGTGCTAGAAGGGAGGAGGGGAGGAGGAGGAGGAAGAGGACTGAGAGTTCCTTAGTACTCTCTGAGCTGGGTGGTTTTGTTGTAGACGTTTCATAACCCAGCTAAGGAAGATCATCAATGCTAGAAGAGAGGGGTTTTTTCCCCTCTTTGTTTATATGCAGTAGTTTGCGCTGTATAAATAGGGAACATTCCCCTGCGCTGATGTTACCTAGTTTGGTACTGAAATGTCTGCAAGAAGACAACCAAAGACAGAGACCACAGTCCTCCTCTTCCTCCTCTCCACAGACCCCACTCCCCTGTAGCATTGATGATGTTCCCTAGTTGGGTCATGAAACGTCTGCAAGGAAACCACCAAGTTCAGAAGAGTTTATTTTCAGACATTTCACCAGCCAACTAAGGTACCGGCATCAGTCCTAGAAGGAGTTGGGGTTTATGGAGGAGGAGGTGGAATCGAAAGAAGAGGAGGAGGAGGATGACTGTGGGGTCTTTTGTGGCTCTGAGCTGGGTGGTTTCCTTGCAGGCGTTTCATGACTCAACTAGGGAACATCATCAGTGCTAGAAGGAAGTAGGGCTTGCTCTGTTTATATGCAGTGGCTTCCTCTGTCAGTGTGCGTTTGGGTGTTCTTGGCAGTCCCTTGATGAAGTTGCTTTTTATTGTTAAGTCATTGCCAAGACATGTATATAGGTTCTCCTGCTTGAGCAGGGGGCTGGACTAGATGACCTCCAAGGTCCCTTCCAGCTCTATATTCTCTTCTCTTCTCTTCTCTTCTCTTCTCTTCTCTTCTCTTCTCTTCTCTTCTCTTCTATTTCTTTATTCCAATATTCTACTCTATTCTACTCTACTCTACTCCATTCCACTCCACTCCATTCTATTCTATTTTCTTTATTCCAATATTCTATTCTAATCTATTCTGTTCTGTTCTGTTCTGTTTTATTTTATTCCATTCCATTCCATTCCATTCCACTCCACTCCATTCTATTCTATTTTCTTTATTCCAATATTCTATTCTATTCTATTTTATCCTATCCTATCCTATTCTTGTTCCTATCGCACCCATTCCATATTTTTTATTCTCTTCTCTTTTCTCTTTTCGTCTGGTCAATTGTCCTTTTTCTAAGTTTACTTTGTGTTAGACATGGCTATTGCAATCAAACATGATAATAAAAAAACATTTTACAAACACCCAAATCCACACACACAAACAGACAAATCCAGTCCGGTGTTTTTCACACGTGGCAAATTCTAGGCATTGAAGTCCACCCCTCTTAAATTTGCCACGTCCAAAAAATAAAACACTGCGGGAAATCCCTTTGCACAGGGAAGTAAGGGGGACGTTCACTTCTAGCATGTTATTATACCGGGGTGTTATTGTTAGGCCCTTGCCACTCCACCATGTTATACACCCGGTTTTACAACGTTTGTGTAACTCCCACTCCTGTTGTAGTTTAAATTGTTAATGTTGCGTTGTGGTTGGGCCGGTCCCTGGCAAAAGGCACATTGCAGTAAATAATTTTCGTGTTTTGTTTGTTTGTTTCCCCAGAGGAGGGACGAGAGCCAAAACATTGCAAGAGCTTCCAAAACCACAAAATTGCCAAGTGTAACACGACTTTTAAGAGGAAAGAGGAGGCACGTTAGTAGTAGCTGTTGGCTACAACAGCTTGAAAGGCTGCCTCTCTACCAAAGCGAGCCTTCCTACTCTTGCGCCTGAGTGGAAGTCAGCACTGCAGGGGTGGCTGGGCTACATCAGGGTGGTGCAAACTTTAGGACATCTGGACTGCAATGCAGAATGCTGGCTGGGGGATTCTGGGAGTGGAAGTCCACCTCTCTTAAAGCAGTCTGGCTGGGGGATTCTGGGAGTGGAAGTCCACCTCTCTTAAATCAGGCTGGCTGGAGGATTCTGGGAGTGGAAGCCCTCCCCTCTTAAAGCAGACTGGCTGGAGGATTCTGGGAGTGGAAGCCCTTCCCTCTTAAAGCATGCTGGTTGGGGGATTCTGGGAGTGGAAGCCCACCCCTCTTAAAGCAGTCTGGCTGGGGGATTCTGGGAGCAGAAGTCCACCCCTCTTAAAGCAGGCTGGCTGGGGGATTCTGGGAGTGGAAGTCCACTCATCTTCAAGCAGGCTGGCTGGGGGATTCTGGGAGTGGAAGTCCACCTCTCTTAAAGCAGTCTGGCTGGGGGATTCTGAGAGTGGAAGTCCACCCCTCTTAAAGCAGGCTGGCTGTGGGATTCTGGGAGTGGAAGCCCACCCCTCTTAAAGCAGGCTGGCTGGGCAGTTCTGGGAGTGGAAGTCCACCCATCTTGATATGGCCAAATTAGAAAGCCACCGGTTTAGCAGATTCCTGAACTCGCTACTTTGTAATCAGAAGGCCTCCGTCTCTCCAAGTGAAAAAAGACCCTTTTGTTCTGGAGCTTGGGCTGGGCAGCATTTGGGCTCATAAGCAACCCTCTCCCTCCCCCCGAGGACTCATCGGCCACTCCCTATAGCAGCCGCATCTTTCTTAGGGTTGTACGGCTGCCCCCCTCAGCTGCAGTGCCGTGCCACCATGACAAGATGCACAGAGGCTGGATTTGGGAAGGTGGAGGTTGACCTTGTGGGATAAACAGAAGATATTCTGGCCAGGGAACAATCTGATAAAAGCTGAAGGAGCCCTGAGCTGCATAACGGGACCAGAGGCAGAAATTGAGAAAGAAGCCGTCGTCTTAATTTACAAGGCTGTAAAAGCGACAGCGGGCGACTTCGTCCTTTCAAGCTTGCAAGATTGTCCTCATGCAGCCTCACAGCAAAGTCAGGTTACAGGTTACAGGTAGTCCTTGAATTACAACCATGATTCGTGGCCGTTCAAAGTCTCAATGGCCCTGAAAAACAGGACTTATGACCGTTTTCCACACTCCCACATCCCGGGATCAAAATTCGCTTGGCAGCTGGTTCCTGTTTGTGATGGTCGCAGCGTTCTGGCAGGGGAGGGCTCATGTGATCCCCTTTTGTGACCTTCTGGCAAGCCAAGTCCATGGGGGGGCGGAAGCCAGATTCCCTTCACAACCCCGCTATTTGTCAACTCATAAGATATTTCTAGGGTCTCTTTAGAGTTGCCAACAGAAAGGGAGGGGAAGCAGTGCGGCAGCTTGGAAACTGAAACTGCATTCCATAAAAGTTTTCTATTTTTTTAATAACATTTTATTTCAGTTTTCCACATTTTGAAAACATCCCTTTTTAGCAAACAGCATGATTCCAGGTTTTCACATTTCATACAAACATGACTACGACGACATATTCATCTTTCACATTTAATTTCATATCTTACTGATACTTTACACACTTTCTGTTATTATTTTTTTCCAAATACTTTCCTCCATCTTAAATTTTAAATAACTCTCGTACCTTCATATTCATTGACTTTTATACTTTGATGTGCCAGGTTTGCAATTTCATTGCACCTTCTTATTTCATCGTTTCACAAATTCTAATTCAATTCAAACATTTAAAAAAAAAATCCCCCCCAATCGCTAATTTGAGCCTGCCACCTCTATAGCTTATATATAATTAACTCCCCTTTAGATCCCAATAATCATTTAACTTCTAATTATCGCCTAAAAAATTAATAATAATACTCTCCTAACAACTATATTACATATATACCTTTTAGGTCAGATTCCACATGGTACTTCCCCAATGTTTTCAAAGATACTAACTAGGTGACTGAAGTTTTTGCTGCTCAAATATCTAACTGGAGAGCATGATTGATGACTCTGGGCTATGGACGTGTCCCATTGGAGAATATGAATTATGATACACCAGGGGGTGGGGGGAAAACCAGGGTCAAGGGTGACAATGAATGATGTGTCTCAGAGTCGGCTACACCCAGGCAGTGCCGGACATGTTAACTCCCAATAAATCCTTTTGAAGTTTTGGAAGTTTGCCTCGAGACTCATGATTTAAATGGGGTTAAATGCCGGAGCTCTGACACTATTCCCTTAGCAACTGCACAGATTCGTTTAACAAGGGTGGCAAGAAAGCTCGTAAAAATGGGGGAAAAGTCGCTGAAGGACAGGCTTTGCTTAACAATAGAACTTTGGGGCTGAATTCTGGTCATAAGTCGAGGGCTTCCTGTGGTTGATCCGCTCTTTTTCCTGCCTGGGAGGGCTGGCAGGATTGCCGGGGTGGGTATTGCAAGTATAGAACAGAATAACAGAATTGGAATGGACCTTGGAGGTCTTCTAGTCCAACCCCATGCTGTGCTGAACCGTAGTCTCTCAAAATAACCCAAAACCCAAAACATGAATTGAAGTCTGGCAATGCCTCCAACTTAACTGTTTTATTAGTCACAGTTTAAAGTCCCAAAAGTAAACAATGAGGCAAAAGGAAAACAAGAACAAACCATCTTGGCAAGAGTTCCGAAGCAAACCAAGATAAGTAATCATACGTTTCAAGCAGATAACCGGGGAAAGTCCTTGGAAAAAAACACCAACAAATATAAACCTCATTCAAAGGAAACACTAACTTTGACTCCAGCAATTTTGAATATGCATTTACAAACTTATATACATAGCTCCCAGCTGTAAGCCCTGGGGAGGATCATGGCCCTCTCCTCCCGAGTAGACCACGCTTTTCCCTGATCCTCTCCTCCCTGCGTGCCCTGGGATGGATAGGAGATGGGCCTGGATCCTCCTCTGATTGCTCAGCCGGCCTCTGCCCTTCCCTAGCCTCTTCCACCACCTCTGGAGCCCCACTCCCCACTCCCTGTTGGCTGTTCCTCCTCTTCCTCGGAGTCAGTCTCCACCAGGGGCATGACACCTGCCTAGGCAGGACACCCTACACCCCTTCAGACAAATGGTTATCCAACGTCTTTTTAAAAACTTCCAGTGTTGGAGCATTCGCAACTTCTGGAGGCAAATTGTTCCACTGGTTAATTGTCCTCACTGTCAGGAAAATTCCTCCTTAATTCCAGGCTGCTTCTCTCCTTGATGAGTTTCCATCCATTGCTTCTTTTCCTGCCTTCAGAGGCTTTGCAGAGTAGCTTGACTCCCTCTTCTTTGGGGCAGCCCCTGAGATACTGGAAGACTGCTATCCTGTCTCCCCTGGTCCTTCTTTTCATCTAGCATACAAGTCCTGGTTCTCCTATTATCCTCCAGTCCCTAATCCTCTTGGTTGCTTCTTCTCTGATCTCTTTCCAGAGTCTCAGCATCTTTGTTACATCGTTGATGCCATTATTCCAAGCGTGGCCTTACCAAGGCCTTATAAAGGGGCATTCACACTTCACCTGATCTTGATTCTCTGTTGATGCAGCCTAGAACTGTGTTGGCTTTTTTGGCAGCTGCTGCATGTGGCTGGCTCCTATTTCAATGGTTGTCCACTCGGACTCTGAGATCCCTCCTGCAGTTACTGCTATTGAGCCAGGTACCACCTATACCATACCTGTGTGTTTGGTTTTCCTTGCCTAAATGCAGAACCTTCCTTTTTTCACCACTGAATTTCTCATTGTTAGATAGCACCCTGTGTTCAAGTCTGTCGAGATCCTTCTGCAGCTTAAGCCTTTATGTTCTGGAGCCTATATTCCTGCCCACTTGGTGTCGTCTGCAAATTTGATGAGTTCCCCATCTATCCCCTTGTCCAAGTCATTGATGATGGTTGAAACACCCCCACCCACCCCTGACCCAAGGGATGCCCTGCATTTGAAATAATCCTGGCCTATCAGCAACCTTCTGAATGCCACAGCCAGCCGTGCCTTCTGTGGCTCTGAAGACTTAGCACTGATCTCCAAGTACCGCTAAACACAACCAGTGGTTGTGTGTAGCTACAACTTGAGTGCCGATCTCCATAGATGTAAAAGTCAGCACAACGTCTGGGGGCACAACCGTTGCCAGCTCTGAGCCTGGCCAGTGAGGCTTTCCACCGAGTAGGTTTTGCTGGGAGGAGAGTTTAAAACCGAAGCAGAGCGGAGAGCCGGTTGATTTGGCTGCTCCCACTGGCTGTCCTGCTCCTTCTCCGTGGCTTTCTGGAAAGGCGGGCCTTGAGTTACAGCCATGAATTGGAACCAGAATGTCCGTTGCTAAGCAAGACGGTCATAAAAGGTACATGACTGAGATGTAGACGGGTAGAGAGATGATGTAGGGAGGACTTGCGGGAGCGTCTCCTGCCAATATCGGTCACCGACGCCTCGCACGCACAGACGGGGACTCCTGGGTGCCGTCTGCGAGACAATGTCGGCTGGTGGTGCCTCAGGGAAGGGCCTACTCTGTTGCAGCCCCTGCCTTGTGGAACCAACTACCTTTGGAGCTCCATTTGGCTCCTGATCTCTGCTCTTTCCGCCGCGATTTGAAGACCTGGTTATTTGAACAGGCCGGGCTGGACTGACCTCTTGGGAGGGGTTTTAATTAATTTTAAAGTAATTTTAGTGATTGGGCTTGTTAGTTTAATTCTTTTTAAAATATTTATTGCTGTATTTTAATTGTGAGCCGCCCTGAGTCCTCGGAGAAGGGGTGGCATACAAGTCCAATTATAAATAAATAAATAAATGTAGGACAGATAGATAGATGATAGATAGATAGATAGATAGATAGATAGATAGATAGATGATAGATAGATGATTGATAGATGATAGATAGATGATTGATAGATAGAAAGATAGATGATAGATAGATGATAGAAAGATAGATAATAGATGATAGATAGATGATAGATAGATGAATAGATGGTAGATAGATGATAGATAGATAGATAGATAGATAGATAGAGAGAGAGAGAGAGATAGATGATAGTGCCCCCAGAAAGAATAGCAAAGATGTTTAAAGATAAATTGGCAAAATGTTGGAAATGTCATCAGATACCTGGATCATATTACCATATGAGGGGGACATGCATTAAAGCTAAAAGATACTGGACTACTAGATACACATGGTTGGAAAAAAATGATAAAACAACACACAGATTTAAAACCAGAGATATTTTTAATGGGAATTATGCCTGAAGGTTATAATAGAGAGATAATATATTTAATTATTAATGTATTAACAGCAACTAGAAATGGATGGGTAGATAGATGGATAATGGATAGATGATGGATAGGTAGATATGTGTGTGTGTGTGTGTGGATGGATGGATGGATGGATGGATGGATAGATGGACAGACAGACACATAGATTCATAGATGATGGATGGATTGGTAGGTAGGTAAGTAGATAAGTAGATAGATAAATGGATGGGTGGATAGATGGATAATGGATAGATGATGGATAGGTAGATATGTGTGTGGATGGATGGATGGATGGATAGATGGACAGAGACATAGATACATAGATGATGGATGGAGTGGTAGGTTAGGTAGGTAGATAAGTAGATAGATAAATAGATGGGTGGATAGATGGATAATGGATAGATGATGGATAGGTAGATTGATATATATATATACACAACATATACACACACATACACACACATATACACACAGAGACAGACAGACAGACACAGGGACACAGACACATAGACAGACAGAGAGAGATACCTACCTACCTAGAACCTACCAGTAGATAGATGGATAGATAGATGATGCATAGAGACATAGACAGAGGGAGACAAATGGTCAGATAGATCCCAATGATAGGCAAAGAGATAAAACGTTGAGGTCCCTTTGCCCACTGGATGCAAAAGGCAGGGAAGGCGTTGGGAGCAGCCAAAGCCCAGGACGTGGAACATGGAGGAAGGAAGATGGAGGACACGGGGTTTTTTTTCTGCGGGGGGGAAGGAAGAGCGCAGGGCCAAACGTTTTGGGAAGCGGCCCCTCTTGTTCCCTGAGAGGAAGTCCTCCCTTTGAGAAAGTGGGCCAGGCCCAGCGCAGGTTGGCAGCCGCTCTCGGCTGAGTGAACAAGAATAGCTGTTTTTTTTCCCTCTTCCTGGTGATGGTGCAGCCTCTCCCCCCGCCTCAATATTTTCCCCTCCTTCCTTTGGCAAGAAATCCGGTTGCTGTGGCACTTCAATCGTTGCCCCTTCGGCGCCAGGTGGCACGACGTACGTTGCAATAAATCAAGCACCCTCCAAAATAAAAAAGAAAAGCAACCCACAGCAGCCATCAGTGCCCCGTATTTCAATTCCAAAATCATTATAACATCATAAAATCCTGATTAGCCCATGGAAGATAACCGGGGGCGGGGGGAGATGGGTGGCTCAAGGGATCTGGGAGGCGGGGTGGGCACGGTGTTGGCAGAGCAGAAAATGAAGAGGCTGGCAAGGCTGGCGGGGGTGATGCCAGCTGCTGCCCTACTTATGCCCTTCAGACTCTGCAGGAGGGGTGGGAAAGGGAACATGGCCTTCGTCCGTGTCCTGTCTTGCGAGCATCACGAGAGCAGAGCAAAACAAAACAGAACAAACCAATCCTCTGTACGAGGAGGCTTTGGGGTGCCGTGATGTTTACTCAGTGTCGGCTGGCTGCGCCCCAGGGAAGGGCCTACTTCCAGGCTCCCGCCTCTGGAACCAACTACCTCTGGGGTCGCCTCTGGCCTCGGATCTCCGACCTTCTGTCGCACCTAAAACTTGGCTGTTTGAACAAGCTGGGCTGTGCTGACTGGGAAGCTTTTATATGTATCATGGGATTTTTAGTTTAATTGGCTTGCTGTAATTTAATTCTATTTTAGTTAACTTAATTTATTGTATCGTTTTATCTGTGAGCCCCAGTCCTTCTGGAGAGGGGGGCGTGCATACAAGTTTAATAAATAAATAATAATAATAATAGTTAATAAATAAATAAATAAATAATTTATTTATTTATTTATTTATTTATTTATTTATTTATTTATTTATTTATTTCCAGGTTGAAAATCTCTCCTTGATCAGTTTCTATCCATTCTTCCTTGTCTGGCCTTCGGGTGCCTTGGAGAATAGCTTGACCCTCCTCTGGGGCAGCCCTCAAATATTGGAAGATGCCTCCCTGTCTCCTGGTCTCTTCCCCAGACTAGCTGGCCCAGTTCCTGCAACCGCTCATCAGATGTTTTAGCCTCCAGTCCCCCCATCATCCTGGTTGCTCTCTCAACTTTCTAGAGCAGGGAATGTCAGTATCTGGGATTCCTCAACTCCCAGAATTCTAAGCCACGCTGTAAAGGGGCCATGCAGCTCAGGAATTCTGGGAGTTGAAGTCCCCAGGCTCCAGTACCTGCCCACCCCTGTTCTAGAGTCTCAACCTCTTTTCTATAGTGTGTTGACCAAAACTGGATGCAGTACTCCAGGTGTGGCCTTACTAAGGCTTTATAGAGGGGTATTAGTGCCTCCCTTGATCTTGATTGTATTCCTCTGTTAATACAACTTAGGATTGCATTAGCTTTTTTGGCTGCTGCTGCACAACATTGGCTCCTATTTAGCTGGTTGTCCACTAAGACTCCAAGATCCCCCTCCCAGTTCCTGCTATTGAGCCTGGTTTCACCCAGTCTATATGTGTACTTTAGGTTTTTCCTGGCCCAAGTGTAGGACTTTCCTTTCCTCTACATTTTCTCTACATTTTCTTCTACATTGAATTTCATTTTGTTAGATACAGCCCAGGGTTCAATTCTGTCAAGATCCCTCTGGATCTTCAGCCTAGAGTGTTGGCTATTCCTGCCAGCTTAGCATCATCTGCAAATTTGGTAACTTGGTTCACTCAGTGGGCTCAAGCGAAGGCCGGCCCAACCATCCTTTTGGGAGATTCAGATTGAGATTCCTGCCCCCAGCAGAAGGATGCACTCAAAGCTCTGCAGGTCGCTGTCCACATCTGTGGCTTGCAGTTCACATGGAGGCTTTGCGGCCTTTGCGCGCCAGGCCCCTGCGTTTCCCTCGCCAGGAAAATCCGCATCTCTCCAGCCAAAGGAAGGCAGCTGACATCCAGATGTTTTTCATCTGCAGCCCCAAATAGTCTGAGCCAGCTGGCTGCGGGGGGGACGGGACGGGACGGGACGGGGGAAGAATTGCTGGGGCTTGTAGTTTGGCACAGGAGTTCCTACTTTTCTGGCAGATTTGTAGAGTCGTGCAGAAACAGGGGAGTTGTTTCTGCTTCTTCCATCCAGGGTTTGGTGTGGCTCCTTGCCAGCCCACATCTGGGAGCCATCCTTATCACAGATTGACAGGGATACGGAATGACAGAGTTGGAAGGGACCTGGGAGGTCTTCTAGTCCAGCCCCCTGCTTCTATCCCATTCCAGACCAATGGCCGTCCAGTCTCTTCTTAAAAACCTCCAATGATGAAACACCCACAACTTCTGGTGGCAAGTAGTTCCACTGGTTCATTGTCCTCACTGTCAGGAAATTCCTCCTCACTTCTAGGTTGCGTTTCTCCTTGGTCAGTTTCCATCTGTTGCTTCTTGTCCTGCCTTTGGGTGCTTTTGACTCTAGCTTAACTCCCTCTTCTTTGGGGCAGCCCCTCAAATATTGGAAGATGCTATCAGGTCCCCCCCAGATCCTTCTCTTCCTTAGACTAGACATACCCAGTTCCCGCAAGCAAAGGGATTTAGTCTCATTCCAAGTTGCTTTAATTGTTACTATCTTTTATTTATAAATATATAAATATTTTAATTTTGATCCTTTGTGTATAGCTCCTGAGAGGGAGGGAGGGAGGGAGGGAAATAGAGAGCTAAGAGACAGAGAGAAAGAGAGAGAGAGAGAGACACAGACAGACAGACAGACAGACAGACAGACAGAAAGGGGGGGAGAGAAATAGAGAGACAAGAGATATAGAGAGAGAGAGGACAGAGAAGAGAGGAGGAGGGAGGAGAAATAGAGACAAGAGACAGAGAGAGAGAGAGGGAGAGAGAAAGAAAGGGAGAGAAAGAAAGAGAGACAGACGAGATGGAGAGAGAGACAGAGGGAGGGAGAGAGAAAGAAAGAAAGAAAGAGACAGACGAGACAGAGAGAGAGAGAGAGACAGAGGGAAGGAGAGGGAGAGAGAGAGATAGACAGTGAAAGAGAGAACGAGAGAGAGAATGAGACAGGAGAGAGAGACAGAGTGAGGAGAGAACAAGAGACAGAGGGAGGGAGGGAAGGAGAGAGAGAGAGGGAGAGAGAAAGAGAGAGAGAGAAACAGACAGACAGGGGGAGGAGGGGGGAGAGACCACAGTGGTTCTTTAATTAATTTTAGCCTGAGGATTTTGCAAATTTTAGGCGACATCTGAATTTTCAACGTCAACCCGACTTGTGATTTAAAAAACATATTCCAATGCCTGGCCTCCTTTTCATGTGTTTCAAAAAGATGACACAGTTTAATATGATGCCGTCTTTCTGCTGAGTCAGAAAAAAAAGATATCCTAAAAATGCAGCTGGGGTGAGAATGAGGGTGTTGGTTGTTTTTAAGTATGATTTGTGATTTATTTAAACCCCGTCTTTGTTGTTTTTGAAAATGACTCCAGGCCGCAAACAGACCCAACACATCTTCCTCCTGTTTTCCTCACGACAACCCTGTGAGGTGGGTTGGGGTGAGAGAGAAGGCCTGGCCCAAAGTGATTTTTCATGCCTAAGGCGGGACTAGAACTCCCTGTCTCCTGGTGATTGGCTCAAAGATACCCAGCCAGCTCTCATGCCTATGATAGGATTAAAACTCACAGCCTCCTACTTTTTAGCCTGGTGTCTTCGCCACTAGACCAAACTGCCTGTCAGATCTACGCAGGAGAACAATTTGACATCTTCATTTTTTTGTGTTTTTATCTTTCCTTTAAAAAGGGACCCCTTCCCCATGTAGTACAGGAAAATAGCAATGTTGCTATGAGTTTATTGGCCCTCCTGTCCCCCTGAAGCCTCCTTGGGCAGGGGGTTGGACTAGATGACCTACAAGGTCCCTTCCAACTCTGTTAATCTGTAATCGGAAGCCAACCAACCTTCTTTGGGGTCCATGAGTCTCTGGAACACAACTCAACCTCTCCAGCAGCTGCCCTCTGCTGCCCCCGTGTGGCACATCCCAAAAGGTGCAGCTTGAGCCTGCACCCAGAGTAGGAAGCGAAGGGGGTGTTATAGTCTGATTTGGGTTTGTCCCTGGTTAAAGCAGCCTTCACAAAGCTCCACCATGGCAATAAGCAGCAGTGAGTGGAAAAAAAAGCAGGCAGCGGAGCCCAAAGGTCAGACTCAGTCAGAGAACCACAAGGGTAGAGACTGTGTGCACTGCCACAGGGTTGCAACTAAATCAGTGTTTTACACAAACTTTGCCACTTTGAGATGGGTGGATTCAACCCACAGAATTCCTCAGCCAGCATGCTGAAAAAAGAGCAAATCTACCCCTCTTAAAGCAGGCTGGCTGGGGGGTTCTGGGAATGGAAGCCCACCCCTCTTAAAGCAGGCTGGGGATTCTGGGAGTGGACGCCCACCCCTCTTAAAGCAGGCTGGCTGGGGGGTTCTGGGAGTGGATGCCCAGCCCTCTTAAAGCAGGCTGGCTGGGGGATTCTGGGAGTGGATGCCCACCCCTCTTAAAGCAGGCTGGCTGGGGATTCTCAGAGTGGAAGCCCTACCCTCTTAAAGCAGGCTGCTGGGGTTCTGGGAATGGATGCCCACCCTCTTAAAGCAGGCTGGCTGGGGGTTCTGGGAGTGGAAGCCCACCCCTCTTAAAGCAGGCTGCTGGGGATTCTGGGAGTGGATGCCCACCCTCTTAAAGCAGGCTGGCTGGGGATTCTGGGAATGGATGCCCACCCCTCTTAAAGCAGGCTGGCTGGGGGTTCTGGGAGTGGAAGCCCACCCCTCTTAAAGCAGGCTGGCTGGGGGTTCTGGGAATGGATGCCCACCCCTCTTAAAGCAGGCTGGCTGGGGGGTTCTGGGAGTGGAAGCCCACCCCTCTTAAAGCAGGCTAGCTGGGGGATTCTGGGAGTGGATGCCCACCCCTCTTAAAGCAGGCTGGCTGGGGGATTCTGGGAATGGAAGCCCACCCCTCTTAAAGCAGGCTGCTGGGGGGTTCTGGGAGTGGAAGCCCACCCCTCTTAAAGCAGGCTGCTGGGGGATTCTGGGAGTGGATGCCCACCCCTCTTAAAGTGTCCAAGTTTGAAAACACCACCCTAAACTCTTCTCTGAGAGCCTTCCGACACTCTTTGTGCCTTTTGGGAGCTCAGCGGACCCTCCTACGCCTCTTCCAGCCCCCATTTTTTACCACCATCTTGCACGGCGAGTAATCCCAGCAGCTCCGCGGCCTCCCCATCCGCAGCCATGCCTGGTGCCTCTTCAATCAGAAGGGCCGGCAGGCAACTCCTCGCATGCAGCAGCACATCAGGTCGCCTGGGGGTTGGGTGGGTGGGTGGGGTTGCCCTGCCCAGCTTAACAAGCCAGCTTACGCAATTCGGTAGCCCTTTTTTCTCACCCGGAGATCCCTGTTTTGTTCTGTTGGAACCGGTTCTATCCCCAGGCCTGCTCCGGCAAGGCCCCGAAGGAGAACCCAGGAGAACTTTTTCCGCAGGCCAGGACACGTCCAGGGATGTCTCACAAGGGCCGTGAAACTTCTGTTTTGTCTTCAGAAATGGGTTAATGGGCTGCAGCTTGCATTTTTCTCTTCATTTTTAATAATTAAACCAATCATGCGGCCGTTGATTGTCGTAAGTCGAGGACTGGCTGTACAATGGACAATGCACTAATCCCTTTTTTCCTTCCCCCCTCCCCTCTCTCTCCCCCTTCTTCTCTTGCACATCCAGGAGGCCGACAGCGGAGAAGACGATTGCCGGTTCCAGCCCAGGAGGTAGGTCCTGGCAGCGGCCCCAACGGAGTGGTTGGGCTTGGAGTGTGGACCACAAAGAGAGCCACGGTAGCCACGTAAGGGCCGTGTGTCCTCTTGCGAAACTGCCCGTCCAGGGATGGGAGTGGGGGGGGGGGCAAATCAGGAGCAAGCTGGGAATCTGGCCGCTGCTAGACGCCCCCTGCCTGGCCACCAAAACTGCATGATGGCCAGGAGGGTTTTTCCTGCAAATGGCCACGGGAAAACGTGGCAGTTGGGGAGAGGCCTGGAGGCAGACCCAAATACGTGGCTCAGCATTGAACGGTGGGGTCCTTGGTGCTGTCTGAGCTGGGTGGTTTTCTTGCAGACGTTTCATGACCCAACTAGGTAACACCATCAGTGCTAGAAGGGAGGGAGGGAGGGAGGGAGGAGGAAGGAAAGAAGGAAGGAAGGAAAGAAGGAAAGAAGGAAGGAGAAGAGGAAGATAGTTGGGTCCTTGGTGCTGTCTGAGCTGGGTGGTTTTCTTGCAGACATTTCATGACCCAACTAGGGAACATCATCAGGAGGGGAGGAAGGAAGGAAGGAAAGGAAGGAAAGAAGGAAAGAAGGAAGGAAAGGAAAGAAGGAAAGGAAGGAAGGAAGGAAGGAAGGAAGGAAGGAAGGAAGGAAGGAAGGAGAGAGGGAAGATAGGTCCTTGGTGCTCTCTGAGCTGGGTGGTTTTCTTGCAGACATTTCATGACCCAACTAGGTAACGCCATCTGTGCTAAAGGGTAGAGGAGTTTCTGGAGAGTCAGAGGAGGACTGTGGGGTTATACTAACTTAGCCTTGCCTGGCTTTATTCTTGAAATGATTTTTAAGTGAGTCACGCCTAATTCGACGACCTCTCTTCTTCTTTTTTTTTTGCCATGGTTGCAAAGCAAATTACCGAACCATGCCGTCATGAATCAATTTTGCCACGGTTGTTAAAGTGAATGACCACGTCGTTAAGTGAATAGGGCTTCCCCGTTGACTATCTGCTTGTCAGAGGCTGGCTGGGAAGGCTGCAAATGGTAATCACATGTCACGATATTGGGACCATCACAAACATGAACCAGTTGTATGCAACTCAGTTGCCAATCGCCTGAATTTGGGTCGTGTGAGCCTGCTTTGACGGCCGTGAAGTGTGAAAAACGGCCGTAAGTCGCTTTTTTCCGGCGCTGTTGTAAGTTCAAACGGCCACTACATGAATGGTGATAAGTTGAGGACTCCCTGCGGGGGTTTATTTTTGTGTGGCTTTGGGCCCTTTGATTCAGTGTACAAATAGTCCTTGAGTTACGACCATAGTGGAGACCAAGGTTTATATTACGAAACCTGTATTGAGTCTGTCCCCATTTTATGAATATTTCTGCCCCAGTAGTTAACTATAGAAGGGACAGATCATACCTCCAGCCCTTGCTTATCAATGGAGACCGAGTGGAGCAAGTAGCCAGTTTTAAGTTTCTGGGTGTTACCCTAAAAGAGGACCTGACCTGCTCACATTGCAGCCCTGGTCAAAAGGGCCCAGCAGAGATTAGACTACCTGAGACTTCTCAGGAAACAACAACTGGATGGAAAACTACTGGTGACCTTCCAACGCTGCACCATAGAGAGTATCTTAACTTACTGCACCTCTGTAGGGTTTGCCAATTGCACAGGGGCAGATAGGACAGCACTCCAGAGGGTTAAAGTCATTGCCCAGAGGATCATGGGTTGCCCTCTCCCCTCTTTGGAAGAGCTTCATAGCTCCCACTGCCTTAAGGAAGTTCAAAACATCCTCAAAGATCCATCTCATCCTGGGCACCCTTTATTTTTTTTGAACTATTACCATCTGGCAGACGGTACAGGATAATAATAAAAACAAGGACAAATAGGCTGAAAAACAGCTTCTATCCCAGGGCAAGTAGCTCTGTTGAATTCTACTGTATAGTGCAGTGTTGGTGCGGTGTCGGGGTTTTCAATTCAATGTGTGGAGTGTGAAGGATGTGTGTTTGTGCTTATTTTCATGGTCATGATGTGCACAGAAGATGATGTTTGATTCTGTTGTATGAGGTGCAGTGACAATAAACTAAACTAAAACTAAACTAAACTAAACTAAACTAAAAACAAGGACAAACAGGCTGAAAAACAGCTTCTATCCCAGGGCAGGAACTCTATTGGATGCTACTGTATAGTGTGCAATACTAATGCAATATCAGGAGTTTTCAATTCAATGTATGGAATGCAAAGGCTGTGTGTTTGTGTTTTATTTTCACAGTCATAGTGTACACTGAAGGTGGTAGTTAACTTCGTTGTACGAGGTGCAAGTACAAGCTAAACTAAACTAAGTGAATCACTGCATTTGTTAAGTTAGTACCATGGTCGTTAAGTGAATCTGGATGCCCCATTTTGGCTTGGCTTGTTTTCATGCCCTTCTTGGAGTCTGATTCTGAGGGGGAGATTGAGCAGCTGACAGGGAGTGGAAATGTGGCTCCGGTGGTTGTGGAGGAAACTGGGGAAGGGCATCGTCCGGCTGGGCAGTCAGAGGAAGACCCAGGCCCACCCCCTCTTCATCCTAGGGCATGCAGAGAGGGACGGAGAAGGGAGCAATGTGGCTTACAGGAGAGGAAAGGGCCCTGATCCCCTTCATTAGTTGCAGCTGGGAAAACAGGATTTAAAAAAGGGGGTTTGCACACAGCACCTTGCTGGAAGCAAAGCATATATTATCTTTGTGGAGGCTTATCTGGGTTTTGGCATCCTCCCAACTGTGTGTGCCTCATTATCCTTTGCAAGTCTGCAATTTATCATCCTGGCCTCTCATGTTAATTACTTCAGCATGGTTTGCATTGGTTTTTTTTATTTCTCATTATCTTTACTGTGGGTTCGGACTGCATTTCTGCCCTTCGTAGACTGTTTTTGGAAGTGTTTGAGCTCCAGCTGGAGATAATTGGACATTGGGGCCCAAGTTGGAGGCATTAAAGGGAATTTATTCTACTTTGGTGACTTTGTTATTTTTGTGCCACGCCCCTTTGGGTCATCACAGTTGTCCGAGGGAAGGCGATTGCATGACCCTGGGACGCTGCAGCTGTCATAAGTACGAACCGCTTGCCAAGCATCCGAGTTTTGATACACGTGACCAGAGGGATGCTGCCCCGCTCCTAAGTGTGAAAAGAGGTCATAATAAGTCCCTTTTTCCCCAGTGACGTTGGAACGTTGAATGGTCACTAAACGAGCGATTGCAAGTCGAGGACTGCCTGTACAGCCCAAATCCAGAAACGAGAGATGGTTCGTTTGTTTGGGTTCGGTGCATTGCGTGAACTAAAATAGACTAGAAAAGAAACAACACGAGCTGGAAGGGACCCTGGAGGTCTTCTAGTCCAACCCTCTGCCTAGGCAGGAAACCCTACACCACTTCAGACAAAGGGTGATCCAACATCTTTTAAAAAACTTCCAGTGTTGGAGCATTCACAATTTCTGGAGGCAATTCGTTCCACTGATGAATTGTTCTCACTGTCAGGAAATTCCTCTCACTCTAAGTTGCTTCTCCCCCTGCTAAGTTTGGTTGAAACTCGGTGGGTGACGCATTGAAGGGCAATCCAATGGCTCTGCCTGAAGGAGGTAGGTCTTTGTTATGTAGAATGGACAGGCCCAGGCCTTAGTGGCCCATGGACAAAGGTGGGAGGAGGCTGAGTTTCTGCCTCTCCGAGTTTTTTTTTTTACTTCTCTTTTAGGGGAAATATTCTGCCTTTTTAATACACCCTAAAATATTTCATTTTTTTTCCTAGGAGAGGGGTGGGGTTTAACTTCTAATAGGAGCAATCCACAACTTCTGGTGGCAAGTAGTTCCACTGGTTAATTGTCCTCCCTGTCAGGAAGCTTCTCCTCAATTCCAGGTTGTTTCTCTCCTGGATTAGTTTCCACCCGTTGTTTCTTTTCTGGCCTCTCAGGGGTTTTGGAGAATAGCTTGACTCCCTCTTCTTTGGGGCAGCCCCTGAGATGTTGGAAGACTCTGCTATCCTGTCTCCCCTGGTCTTTCTTTTCATCAAACTACCCAATTCCAGCAACTGTTCTTCATATGACTAAGGGGGGAGGGGGTTGTTTTAATATTTTAAATGTTTGTAAATGGGTTTTAATGATTATTTGGTGGAATTTGGTTTAATTCCTTTTTAACTTTTGTATTTGTATGGCTGCTTTTTATGTGAGCCACATAAAAAGAGAGGGGGCGGCATATAAGACCAAATAATAAATAATAAATAAATATGTTTTAGCTTCCATCCCCCTAATCCTCTTTTTCTTGCTCATCTCTGCACTCTTCCCAGAGTCTCAACCTCTTTTTTGTTGTTGTTATTGTTTTTACATATCATGGTGACCAAAACTGGATGCAGAATTCCAAGTAAGCCTCGGAGGTTTTCAAACTGTCATTTATGGCTTAGCGTGACATCAAAGGCATTCGCGGGTGATTCAGGAAACGCCTTGAAATAAAGCACGTGCAAGTGGGTGGAACCCAGCACGGCCTGTTTTGTTTTCTGCTCGGAGCCTCCCAGTTTCTCACGACCAGGAATGAAAGGTTGGCTTGGGTGGAGGAGGAGGAGGAGGAAGATCTAGAAATTCTGTATCCGGAGGAAGATTTATTTTTGGGGGTGGGGTTGCGGGTCTCCTCTTCCTTAGGAGGTTTTGGGAACGTTTGGAGCTCGCATGTCTTGGTTTTCACAAAGCGCCTTGGGAGGCCTCCTTGTGATATGGCAGGAGTAACCAAATAGAGATGGAAGGGGCTTTAGAGGTCATCTAGCCCAGGGGTCTCCAACATTTCGGACCTCAGGGACCACTAAATTCATAATGTTTAAATCCCACGGACCACTAACACGATCTTTGCCCTCGGAAGTTTATTTATTTATTTATTCGACTTATATGCCAGCCTCTCCAAAAGGACTCGGGTATCACAGCTAAAAATACAACAATAAATTAATTAATTAAAAGTATATTAAACAAGTGAAGCCGAATTGAAAATTAAAACCCATAGTTAAAATAGGACCAACCCCAGAGAAGTTGTGGGAGCCTCATCCCTTTGAGACTTTCAAGAAAAGACCGGACTGCCATTTGTCAGAAATTTATTTATTTATTCATTTGACTTCCATGCTGCCCAATTCCCAAAGGACTCCGGGCATAGTAGGGTCTCCCGCTTGGGCAGGGCGGGGTTGGACTAGATGACCCACAAGGTCCTTTCCAACTCTTGATGATCTGTTAGCTGCCTAATGACTGGCTGTGTGGGCGTGGCTAGGTGGTCATGTGGTTGGGTGGGCGTGTCCAACTCTCTGTCACTCACGTCGAGGGGCACCTCCTCCCTCCCTCCCAGCCCCTCCTTGCCTGCCCACCCGGGCTCCTTAAGGCCCCAACAGGAAGCAGTTGTTAGACCAAGCCTCCATGGGGAAAAAAAAATTGGCCAATAGTTGGCTCAGTTCAAATTGTATCTCTGGGTCGAGAAGGCGGCTTAGCAGAAGCACCTCGCTGAGGACTAGAAGCATAGGCTTTCCAAGCAGAGGTAACAGATAACAGATAATCAGAGTTGGAAGGGACCTTGTAGGTCATCTAGTCCAACCCCCTGCCCAAGCAGGAGACCCTGCCTACACCATTTCTGACAGATGGCAGTCCAGTCTCTTCTTGGAAGCCTCCAGTGATGGTGCTTCCACAATTTCTGTTCCATGGATTGATTGCTCTCAACTGTTAGGAAATTCCTCCTTATTTCCAGGTTGAATCTCTCCTGGGTCAGTTTCCATCCATTGTTCCTTGTCTGGCCTTCAGGGGCTTTGGAGAATAACTTGACCCCTTCTTCCTCTCTGGGGCAGCCCCTCAAATATTGGAAGATGCTCTCCTGTCTCCTCTGGTCCTTCTCTTCCCTAGACTAGACTAGACAGATATACAGACAGAAACATAGGGGTGTGTGTGTGTGTGTGTGTGAAAGAGAGAGAGAGAGAGAGATAATAAATAGGATAGATAGAAAGACAGAGAGAGACAATGATAGAGACACAGATGATAGACAGATAGATGATAGATAGATAGATAGATTAGATAGATAGATAGACAGACAGACAGACAGACAGAGATGATAGATTGATAGACATGATTGATAGACAGACAGACTAGCCAGGCCCAGTTCCTGCAACCGTTCATCGTTTCAGCCTCCAGTCCCCTCATCATCCTGGTTGCTCTTCTCTGCACTCTTTCTAGAGTCTCAACATCTTTTTTATAGTGTGGTGACCAAAACTGGATGCAGGACTCTAGGTGTGGCCTTACTGAGGCTTTATAGAGTGGTATTAATACCTCCCTTGATCTCGATTGTATCCCTCTGTTAATGCAACCTAGGATTGCATTGGCTTTTTTGGCTGCTGCTGCACAACTTTGGCTCCTATTTAGCTGGTTGTCTGCTAAGACTCCGAGATCCCCCTCACAGAGGGAAGACCTGCAGGAGTGCAAGGCCAGGTACCGGCACCTGGAGGCTCAGCGGGCTGAGATGCTCGGCCAGTGTCCAGGCCATGATGCAGTCCCACTGGGACAAGTCCCTCTGGCTCTTCGCCCAAAGCCCCACACCAGGAGGCTGAAGCAGACTCTGAGTTGGAATTCCTGCCCCCTTCTGACCCACACAAAAGGACCCTGGGGGGGGGAAGGAGACTCTCTGCAGGAACACAAACGTTTGTTGCACGTATCCGGCTCAGGGGCCGTAAGTTTGAGGACTCCTGATTTAGTGCAATATTTTAAAAAATGCAAATATTTTTTTTAATAAACTTTATTAACCCACATCATAACAACAAAAAACATACTTTTAAAACCTATTAAAAAAGGAAAAAAACAATCATCATATTTTATATTCGAAGCAAAAAAGTCCTAATACATATTTAAATCCAAATCTAGCCGACGTTCTGATCATAAAAAAGAAACAGGAAAAGAGCAAGAATACAGAAAGACCCACCATGATATAATATAAAATATAAAATGTACATCTTATTTCTGTTATTAACTATTTGTCCACGTGTTTCCCAAAGTCTACATCTTATCTAAACACCTCCTATTAAACACTTAGAGTTCCTATAATTATTATTTATAAAGCTATTAATTTACATATATAATGCAAAATTAGAATTTGTCGAAGCTTAAGATTGTTTTATATATCAACAAAGAGAAAAAAAAGAAAGTATATTCGTAGCACGATATAGTCTGTCTCTTATAGTCTGTTGTGTTAGCTGGTTTTGTGTTTCCCTTTTTGTTCTGCCCAATTATACCATTTACTCCAAATCCTGTAAAAGTCTGAATCTTCTTTCCCATTGATTTGTAATGTAATCCTCTCCAACTGGGCATTGGCCCAATTTTGGAAGACGGCAGAAGTGCCCCCGATATCGGTAGTTATATCTGAAACATATGACTGTGCCCAGTTGTATAATTTTTTCCTCATGCTGTCAAGAATTATCCTTCCGGGTTCAGTTCCAAACGGGGAAGAAAGACACTGGATTCATTGGGAGCTGCTTGGAAAGAAGGTTTAATGGTGGACAGGATCACCTGGCTTGGAGCTCCAAAGTGAAAAGGACAACCAGATGCTTCCAGATGTTGGGTGAAGGAAAAGAAGGAAAGGACTGAGATGCTGAGAGTCCCTTATATACCCTCTGTTGTCCCGCCCCCCCCTCACCTTAGTGTTTCCTGTTCCTGTGCAAGAAATGCATCCCATTGGCTGTCAGGCTCCCAGGGGGAGGTCTAGCTAACTTCCTCGAGGCTTTGTCTGACTTCATCTGAGTGCTGGCTGATGCATCTTCCCAGGCCAGGTGGTGAGATGGGTAGAGGCCTTTGTTATGTAGAATACTCAGCCCCAGGCCTTAATGGCCCACCCATTAGCAAAGGCTGGTGGGTGAGCTTCTGCTTCTGAGTTTCTACTTCTCCTTTAGGGAAATATTCTGCCTTTTTAGTAGATCCTAAAATATTTCATTTTCCTAGGAGAGGGATGGTTTAACTTCCAACAAGAGTTGCAGGCCAGAATATTTCCTGGAGCTGTTCAAGAAATATCCTTCTGGGTTCAGTTCCAAGTGGGAGGAAAGACTCTGGAAACACGGAGGCCTGGAAGGATGGTTTAATGGTGGACAGGGTCACCTGGCTTGGGTGAAGAAAGAGCCTTGGTGGTGCAGGCTGTTAAATGCCTAGCAGTTAAGTCTCCAGCTGCCTGCAATTAGGTTGGCAGGTCAATCCCACCAGGCTCAAGGTTCCACTCAGCCTTCCATCCTCTCGGGAGGTAAATTGAGGACCCAAGATTGTTGGGGGCAATTAGCTGACCTTGTAAAAATGCCGCTTAGTAATAATAAGCAGGCATATACAATGGAAGGAAGGCTATTGCTGAGCGCTTTGGGTTGCATCCCAAAAATTGTGTTAATCTGAGTCTTGAGAAATGCATATAAATGTAATTTTTTTTAAAAAAAGAAGGAAAAGGCAGAGATGCAGAGAGTGCCTGGGTTTTATACCCTCTGTTGGGATTTGAATTTGAGCTTGTATTCTGATTGGTTGTCAGGCTCCCATGGGGCCACGTAGGCTGTCCAGGCTTGGTTGAGCCTTGCTGGATGGGCTTGGGCAATTCCTATTATAGCTCTACCTGGAGTGGGTCTTTGTTATGTAAAATAGGCTGGTCTGGCCAGAGTAATGGCCCATTAGCAAAGGTGGTGGGGTGGGCTGAGTTTCTGCCCTCTCAGAGCTGAGTTTCTGCTTCTGAGTTTCTACTCTTTTGGGGGGGGGGAATATTCTGCCTTTTTAACATTTCCTAAGATATTTCATTTTTCTAGGAGAGGGATGGGGGATAACTTCCTGCAGAACAAGCCGTGATCTGTCAATCAAAGGAAGACCCTGCCCCCCCCACCCCCCCACCCAGAAATTCAACTCATCTTTTTCAGGCCAATTTTTTTTTCCTGGGGATTTCTATCTATTCCCAGCTTTGCAACAGGAAGTTCGGTCCAGAGGTCAGCTGGCTCACCAGCCACAGGAGCCCTTTCCCATCCCGAGGAAATATTTGAAATATGCCGAAGCGGTTATCTTCTGAACACACACACACACACACACACACACACACACACACACACTTACTTCAGCCTCTGCCCGGCTGCAGCAAATCTTGCAGGGAGCAGCAGAATAACAGTTTCCTTCCTCTGCTTCTCGGTGTCAGCTGTGCCAAAAA
>SOZL01000934.1:0-13336 GCA_009733165.1 Naja naja | reverse complement strand
CCTCCCACAACCGGAAAGGCTTGCAGTCCTTGAAATCTGGCTCCAGACATTTCCTGAGACAAACGACAGCACACTGAAGAGCCTGAGAGAGGTTTGAGGGAGGAGGGGGAGGAGAAGAAGAAAGGAAGAAAATATGAGAAAGGAGAGAGTTAGGGAAAGAAATAGAAGGAGGAAGGAAGAAAAGAAGGAAGGAAGGAAGGAAATAGGGAGGAAGAGGAAGGAAAGGAAAGAAAGTACAGGGAAGGAAGGAGCTGCAGAAAGAAAAAGGAAGCAAGGAAGAGAAAGAACATCAGCCAATCAGAACAGAGTTGGAAGGGACCTCGGAGGTCTTCTAGTCCAACCCCTTGCACAGGCAGGAGGCCCTGTACAATTTCAGACAAGTGACTGTCCAGTCTCTTCTTCAAAATCTCCAGTGTTGGAGAACCGACAATTTCTGGTGGCAAGCTGTCCCCCTGGTTAATTGTTCTGTCAGGAACTTCCTGCTTCATTCTAGGTGGCTTCTCTCCTTGATTAGTTTCCACCCGTTGCTTCTTGTCCTGCCTTCAGGGGCTTTGGAAAATAAGTTGACCCCCCTCGTCTTTGGGGCAGCCCCTCAAATAGCTGAAGGGTGCTATGAAGTCACCCCTGGTCCTAATCTTTTCTCTAGACTGGCCAAACCCAAATCCCACGGCCGTTTTGTATGTTTTGGTCTCCAGGGCCTTTAATCCTCTTAGTTGCTCTTCTCTGCACTTTCTCCAAAGTTTCAGCATCTTTTTAGAAAAAGGAAGGAAGGAAGACAGAAAGGAAGGAAGACAGAAAGGAAGGAATGAAGAAGAAAGGAAGAAAAGAAGGAAGGAAGACAGAAAGGAAGGAAGGAATGAAGAAGAAAGGAAGAAAAGAAGGAAGGAAGACAGAAAGGAAGGAAAAAAGGAAGAAAAGAAGAAAGAAAGGAAGAAAGAGAAAGGAAGGAAGACAGAAAGGAAGGAAGGAAGAAAAGAAGAAAGGAAGACAGAAAGGAAGGAAAAAGGAAGAAAAGAAAAGGAACGAGGAAGAAAGAGAAAGGAAGACAGAAAGGAAGGAAGGAAGAAAAGAAGGATGGCAGAAAGGAAGAAAGGAAGGAAGGAAGAAGGAAAGGAAGGAACAAAGAAGGAAGAAAGGAAGGAAGGAAGACAGAAAGGAAGAAAGGAACGAAGAAGAAAGGAAGAAAGAGGAAGGAAGACAGAAAGGAAGGAAGGAAGAAAAGAAGAAAGGAAGACAGAAAGGAAGGAAAAAAGGAAGAAAAGGAGAAAGGAACGAGGAAGAAAGGAAGAAAGAGAAAGGAAGGAAGACAGAAAGGAAGGAAGGAAGAAAAGAAGGATGGGAGAAAGGAAGAAAGGAAGGAACGAAGGAAGAAGGAAAGGAAGGAACAAAGAAGTAAGGAAGAAAGAGAAAGGAAGGAAGGAAGACAGAAAGGAAGAAAGGAACAAAGAAAGGAACGAAGAAGAAAGGAAGGAAGAGGAAGGAAGGAAGACAGAAAGGAAGGAGGGAAAGGAAGGAAGGAAGATAGAAAGAAAAAAGGAAGGAAGGAGGGAGGTAGAAAGCCATCCGTTTTGAAAAAGGGGAGCTGGCCGAGGTGCACGCAAGAAAAGGTTTTGTAGCATTTGGGGTCCTTTGAGAAGATGGGACAATTTAAGGGGCCAAAACACCTGTGCACCATGGGCCAGGCATCATCCAGGGATGCGGTTTACAAAAGGCAGCCCTTTTTCACACACATTCCCCGCCCCCCACAAAGTAGCCTGTGGGACTCATTGCACAAGATGCACAGATGCCCCTAAATCAAGAGTCTCCAGCCTTGGCCACTTTAAGACTTGTGGACTTCAACTCCCAGAATTCCCCAGCCAATCTTAAAGGGGCCGGATGCATTCTCAGCTCTGCCAGAGCCCATGGTGTTGGTCAGACTGACCCAACAAGGGTTGCCAGACAGGCCTTGCACAAGACCCCTGCAAGAGGGGGAGCTGCCCCTCGGCCCCATGCCCCCTCTATGGCCCCTTAGATCAGGGGTCCCCAAACTTGGCCACTTTAAGAGTTGTGGACTTCAACTCCCATTATTCTCCAGCCAGGATGAAGGCAGGAAATAGAAAGGGAAAATGAAAGAAGGGTTGCCATGCTGGCTGGGGGATTCTGGGAGTTGAAGTCCAGCTCTCTTAAGCCATGTTTCCTGGGGAATTCCGGGAGTTGAAAACACCCCTCTTAAAGCATGCTGGCTGGAACATGCTGGCTGGAGCATTCTGGGAGCGTCCACCCCTCTTAAACCAAGCTGGCTGGGGGATTCTGGGAGAGGAAGCCCACCTCTCTTAAAGCAGGCTGGCTGAGGGATTGGAGCCGCGGCCGGCGGGAGTCTTCCAAAGCCGGTGGACCCGAGCAGCCTCCCTGGCCGGGCGAGGTCGCCGCTTTCCGCCTCGCTGGGGCTCCGGCGTTGGCCAGGGCGGTCAGGCGGCGGCGCTGCGTGCAAACAGCTGGGATCCCGCCCGGCTGCCCGCTCCGCCCTCCTCTCCTCCTCGTGGCCGGCGAAGGGGCGGCCCGGGCCGGCCGGGCAGGCTCGCCCTTGCGCACTCCAAGCCCAGCAGCAGCCGAAGCAGCAGCCCGCCCCGAGGACGCTCCGGGCTCTCGCGCAGAAAGCCGCGCAAAAAGCCCTGCCATGCGCCGCCGCGCTGCCGCTCCGGGATCGCGCAACCGCCCATGAGCCCGCGGGGATCCCGCCGGAGACAGCCAGGAGGAGGCGGCGGGGGCGGCTGCTTGCCCTCGGGCTGCTCTGCCCTCGCCCAAGATGATCCCTCACTTCTCGGCCGACGCCGTCATCTCGCAGAACGCCATCAACCAGCTGTGAGTCCAAATTGGGGCGGGGGTCGCGATCCCCCCTCTTCCCGCTCGAGTCTTCCTCCGCCGGCCAGGCTGCCGTTTCCTCCCTTCTCCCTATTTGTGCACTGGGGGGCTCGGGGGGGCGGTGGGGACCCCTGGGCTGTGAGTCGAGGGGGGGAACCAGGCTGGGGCGGGGTCCTGGGTCTGGTTGCCCCCCCTTCTTCCCGCTCCACTCTTCCTCCGCCGGCCACGCTGCCTTTTCCTCTCGTTCTCTCTCCTAGAGAAAAGCCCCAGGGAAACTTTCCGCGAGACTTCTGCAAACTTTCTCCCGAAGCGCGCGGGGCCCGAGCTCCGGATCGGCTCCGGTGTGGCTGCCTCGGGCTCCGCGCCCTTCTTGGTCTGCCCGGCCGGAGGAGAACTGGGTCTCCCCATAGATTTCACCTCCTTTTGCGGGAGGGGGAGTTCTCGCCGCCCCTTGACCCGGGGCAGCGCCGGGTCGTGTGAATGAACGTAGCCTCTTTGGCGTTTTGCCGCTCCCCCGGAGAAGGGGACGGGGTTTTAACATTTCCCACCCGGGACCTTCCACCCCTCCCCACCCCGATTGTCGGTCTCCTTCCAGCTCGGCTGCTCCACAGATCATAGAATAGCAGGGTTGGGAGGGACCTTGGAGGCCATCTAGCCCAACCCCCTCGTTCAGGAGCCTCTATTCCAAATAGTAGCCTCTACCTAGGATGGAACTCACAAGCCTCCTGATTGTGAGGGCAGGTTAACAGGTTTAGCTTTTAAGCCACTGAAGATGCTGCAACGTGGAATCGTTTTGGTCTTTAGTTCCAGGGTATTGTTGTGAGTGTAGGTTAGATTGATTGATGGGTTTGATTGATGGGTTTGATTGTGGGGCTTTTCCAGGCCTCCCGGGATGGATAAAACATTTCCTTTCATTGCTGCCTTGTTGGGAAAGTCAAATTTCTTTCAGGGGACTTTGAATTTGTTGCAACTTCTTTAACTTATCTTTAGCAAAGTTGTTGTGAGGATAGGAACTGTCTGGTGGACTGGCATTTGCTGGGGGGGTTGGGGGCAGGAGGAAGGGAGGAACAAACCAGGATTCCAACATAAACAAGCTGAGTTAGGTTTCTGGGTTTGTGGGAGCTTACCTTGGTCAAGATAGGCTGAGAATGGTGAACTTAAATCGGAAGTGACCAAGCTTGGCAACTTTGTGGACTTCAACTCCCAGAATTCCCAAGCCAGCTGTGACTGGCTGGGGAATTCTGGGAGTCGGAGTCCACAAGGCTTAAAAGTTTGTCAAGGTTGGCTGGGGAATTCTGGGAGTTGGAGTCCACGAAGCTTCAAGTTTTGTCAAGTTTGCCCAGGGAATTCTGGGAATTGAAGTCTATACAGTTTAAAGTTTCCAAGGTTGGCTGGGGAATTCTGGGAGTTGAAGTCCACCAGGCTTAAAACTGCAAAGGTTGGCTGGGGAATTCTGGGAGTTGAAGTCCACGTGGCTTTAAAGTTGCCAAGGTTGCCCAGGGAATTCTGGGAATTGAAGTCCCCCAGGCTTAAAATGGCAAAAGCCGGCTGGGGAATTCTGGGACTTGAAGTCCACGTGGCTTTAAAGTTGCCACGGTTGTCTATCCTTAACTTTAAAAGGATTTCCCAATTCTACTTCCTGCTCAGTTTAAATTCTGGATTCCGCTCTTCCTTCCTGATGCAACCCTGCACGGCCCGGCTGGCCGATGACCTCCCCTTCCAAACACCACTGGCAATGCCCGCAGAATACCCAGCCCCGTCTTGACTTCGGCTCCCTCCAAGCTCTGTGCCCCCACAAGTGGGATGGGGAAGGGGGCTGGCATCCCCTCCTGATCGGATGTCAGCCAAAGGCAAGCCAGGAATAGCTCCAGAGACGACCGAGTCAGCACAGAGAGAGAGAGATTGGATTCAGGCAGGAGGAGGAGAGGAGAGGGGGGCCTATTCCGCAGACAGCGGAGTGGTTTTCAGGCCGGCTGGGGAGGGGGATATGGATCCAGGGACCCCCCCAGTTTAGTTCTCTCCAGATTCAACGGGACTTTGGAGCCACATGAGTTTGGAAGGCGCCACATTTGGGGAAACCCTCAATCAAAGGTGAGATTTTTTGCACCCGCCCGGTTTTGGCCTTGAAAAGCGAAGGCTGCCAACTGGCCCTGGGTTTTGTTTTGCAGGGGGCGGTGGTTTTGTCACTCTGGAAGTAATTAACAGACTGAGATAAGAACTCCACCCCCCCTTTTTCTAATTGCTCCCTGTCTGCATCTTGTTTTCTTCCTGGCCTTCTTGGTTAATGTTTAAGCCAATGTTGGCACCGGTATTTATTCTCTTATCGTTGGGATGTTCTTATTTGGCATTTGTTTATTTATTACATTTGTGTGCCCCCGCCCTCGCCATCCCATCCCTCACCAAGAGACGCCTCTGGGCAGCTTACAATCAAGTAAAAAACAGGGTGAAGTCTTAAAATTTCACCTAGAGTCCTACATCCTGTTTTGGTCACCACACTATAAAAAGGATGTTGAGACTCTAGAAAAAGTGCAGAGAAGAACAACCAGGACGATTGCAGGAACTGGGGCTGGCTGGTCTAATCTGACTATTTATATCTATCTGTCATCTGCGTCTATCTATCTATCTATCTATCTATCTATCTATCTATCTATCTATCTATCTACCTACCTACCTAGCTATCATCTCTGTGTCAGTCTTTCTGTCTATCTATCCATCTATAGGGACTGGAGGCTAAGACGTAGAATGAATGGTTACAGGAATTGAAAGAGCTTTGGTGGCTCAGGCGAAAGAGCTTTGGTGGCTCAGGCTGTTAAATGCCTGCTCTTAAGATCCAGCTGTCTACAATTACTGTAGGCTCGAATCCCACCAGGCTCAAGGTTGACTCAGCCTTCCATCCTCTCGGGGTAGGTAAATTGAGGACCCAAGATTGTTGGGGGCAATTAGCTGACCTTGTAAAAATGCCGCTTAGTAATAAGCAGGCAGATACAATGGAATGAAGGCTATTGCTGGCATTGGGTTGTGCTCAGAAAAATTGTAAGCGCCCTGAGTCTTGGAGAAAGGGGCATATAATTAAAATAAAATAGATAATAAATAATTGGGCATGGCTAGTCTAGTCTGTCCGTCCGTCCATCCATCCATCCATCCATCCATCCACCTACCTACCTACCTACCTACCTCATCTACCTACCTACCTATCTGTGTGTCTGTCTTTCTGTCTATCTATCCATCTATAGGGACTGGAGGCTAAGAAGTATAATGAATGGTTGCAGGAATTGGGCATGGCTAGTCTAGCCTGTCTGTCCGTCCGTCCGTCCATCCATCCGTCCATCCATCCATCCATCTATCCTTAGTAAGGCCACACCTAGAGTCCTGCATCCAGTTTTGGTCACCACACTATAAAAAAGAGGTTGAGACTCTAGAAAGAGTACAGAGAAGAGCAACCAGGATGATGAGGGGACTGGAAGCTAAAACATACGATGAACGGTTGCAGGAACTGGGCCTGGCTAGTCTAGGGAAGAGAAGGACCAGGGGAGGCAGGAGAGCAGCCTTCCAATATTTGAGGGGCTGTCACAGAGAGGAGGAAGGGGTCAAGCTATTCTCCAAGGCACCTGAAGGCCAGACAAGGAGTAATGGGTGGAAACTGACCAAGGAGAGATTCAACCTGGAAATAAGGAGAAACTTTCTGACAGTGAGGATGATGAACCCATGGAAGAGAAGTTGCCTTCAGAAGTTCTGGGAACTTCATCACTGCAGGCTTTCAAGAAGAAATGGTGTAGGGTCTTCTGCTTGGGCAGGGGGTTGGACTAGATGACCTATAAGGTCCCTTCCAACTCTGATGATCTGTTATCTATTAAAATAATCAAATTAACATTAAAACTCTAAAATTAAAACCGCCAGGTAGTCCTTGACTTATGGCCTCAACTCGGTCCAAAGTTTCCATTGCTCAGTGTGGCAGGTGTTACAGTGAGTTTTTGGCCCCCCCTAATGTTATGGCCTGCCTTGCCACTGTTGTTAAAGCGATTCACCGCAGCCATTAAGCGAATCCCACGGTCGTTAAGCGAATCTGGCTTCCCTCATCGACGTCGCTGGTCGGAAGGTTGCAAAAGGGGTTCGCGACCGTCATAAATATGAGTCCGTTGCCAAAAGCGTCTGAACTTGGATCGTGTGACCGCGGGGGTCGTAAGTGTGAAAAACAGAGTCATAAGTCCCTTTTTTTTTTTCAGTGCCATTGTAATTTTGAAATGGTTGTAAGTCCAGGACTACCTGCGAAACAGTTTGGACTCTGTTTGAAGCTGGCACCATCTACTCTTGGTGAGATGGGCCGCATAGAAATCAATAATCAATCAATTAAACACCAGGAAAAATAACTGGGGAACAGGAAAGAAGGGAAATTAAAATGGGATAAAAACCATCTTGCATTTGGAGTTAACTATTATAACCGGCAAAGAAACAGTTCCATCTTCCCCTGGGTTTGCGGTCTCTTCTTAACAGCAGCTGCACACATCTGTTTGCGGTCAGTGGAGTTCACACTACAGGCTGCCTCTAGCCAAGCAAACCGCATTGTGGGTTAGTGCGATGATGGGAACCAGCCTGTGGGCTTTGCTAATCACAGTTTGTTTTTAAAGCTGTGGTTAACCAAAGGGATGTGCACCTTATAGCAGAGTTTCCCAACCTTGGCACAGTTTTAAGACCTGTGGACTTCAACTCCCAGAATCCCCCAGTAGGTTGGAGTCCGCCCCTCTTACAGCATGCTGGCTGGGAATTTGGGAGTGGAAGCCCACCCCTCTTAAAGCAGGCTGGCTGGCCGATACTGGGAGTGGAAGCCCACTCCTCTTAAAGCAGGCTGGCTGGGGGATTCTGGGAGTGGAAGTCCACCTCTCTTAATAACAAGTTTCATTCAATTTTTCCAAAACAACATAAAGAAAGCTCTTTTCAGTGTGCAGCATAATTCTGAGTCACTCTTTTTACATGCAAATATGACAGTAATTATATATTCACTTTTAACGTTCAACATCCTATCTTATCCATTAAGTAATGTTATTTTCCATCTAAATATCTTCTCAATTCGTTTCAATTTATTTCAAATATATTTCTTAAACCTTGACATTACTTTTTAACACCTCCTTTTCCAAAATGTTCTTCTCATTTTACCTCTCCACTTTTACATAAGAAAGAACTAACAAGTTAATTCTAATCATTACTATTATTTTCATTCTACACATCTTCTCAATTCATTTCAATTTATTTCAGATATATTTCTTAAGTATTAATATTTCTTTTGAATATAACCTTTTCCAGATTTTAACTACTGTTACTTTCCATCTAAGCATCTTTTCAATTCCTTTCAATTTATTTCAAGTATATTTCTTAAACATTAACATTTCTTTTAAACACATCCTTTTCCAAAATGTTCTTTTCTCATTTTACCTCCACTTTTTCAAAAAAAAGAACTAACAAATTAATCCTAATCATTAATATTACTTTTATTCTAAACATCTTCTCAATTCATTTCAATTTATTTCAATTCCTTTTCCAGAATACTCTTTTCTCATTTAAATCACTAATAGTTCCCATATCTTCATACTTATTCCCTTTTAATTCTTTTGTCTGTCAAATTGGCAATTCCATCGCATATTCTTTCCATAAGGTCCAATTCAATACAAGTTTAGCATTATAAAGCAAAACATAGATTGCCCCCAGCTCTTTCTAATTTTGGGGGTGTCCCCTCAGTGGTTTATATATATCTTCATTTCCTCAACTATAATCCCTAATTAAATGTCCATTTTACTTAATTGTAATAATCATTTCCTAGAAAAAATAAACTATTCTATATTGTACTTTTAAATCAGATTCCGCAATATATTTTCTCCCTTTACTTCCATAAGGTTTAATTATTATATTAAAAAAAACATAGAAAAAAAGAAACAATCCATTTAACTATCCTAGTCACAGATATTACTCCTATTTTAAACCTCACAATTCATTTCAATCATTTCAATATATACTAAACATTAACCTTTCTCCTAACAATAAAAAAACAAAACAAAACAATACATGCATTCATCTTCTAAGAAAATATCAGTGCCCCTCCTTTCTCTCTATAGCCTATATTCTATAATTTATAATCACAAAATACATTATTACTACTTCTCATACCCATGCAAAATCCTCTTTCTTAATTCATTAACCAATATCCTCATCTATAGATCCTAATTAAATATCTATTTTATTTGATTAGTATATTTTTCTCCTTCCACTTCCATAAGATTTTGTTTAAAATGTTTAAAAAAGTAGAAAGAGAAACAATCCATTTAGTTAATCCTGGTCACTGATATTAATCTCATTTTAAACTTCCTCACAATTCATTTCAATCATTTTAATATATACTAAACATTAACCTTTCTTCTAACAATAAAAAAAGAAAGAAAGAAAAACATACATTCATCTTCTAAGAAAATATCAGTGGCCCTCCTTCCTCTCTATAACCTATATTCTATAATTTATAATCACGAAATACCTTATTACTACTTCTCATACCCTTGCAGAATCCCCCTTTTTAAATTCATTAACTAGTATCTCTATGTATTCTAGGCAAAAAGATATTCTTCCACAGTCCCCATATTTCTTTCTTTTCTGTTCCTGTTCCTCAATACCTCTCTTCCCTTTTATTCTCCCAATCCTTTTCTTCCTCTGGGTTATATCTCTCCATATATATATATGTTTTCCTTCCCACTTTTACTTTTCTGCTGTTTCTTTCTATCTTTCCGATTTTTACAGGTATTCCCCATTTTAGTTACTTTCTTAAATCTCCCATTTTTAGCCCTCCTTCTTTTTCCTCCTCTTCGTGAAATTCTTGGTGTTGATTGTCTATTTAAGATGGCTTCTTCTTGAACTACCTCCTGCTTCTCTGAGGTTTCTTTTTGATAACTTTTCAACCATTTCCAAATCTCTTAGTTCAGAGACAAGTGATTCACCTCTTGCATGTAGTAGTTCTTTAAAGTTTTTAAGTTCCATTTTTAAGTCCCACAAAGATACCATCGTTGCACACTCTTATGTTTTATAGTCATTAAAGTCCACAAATCAGGTTCTCTTTTTCTTCTTGAAATTTTCTATATTCACAATTATTCCAAAACTGGGTTTATAGCAAAATCACCAATCAATTCAGCATTCCATGCCTTTTCTTTTATTATGATTCAATTTTCACTTTCTGGGGTAGTTATTATGTTATTTCAATATTTCCTTTTCAGAATATCAAATCAGGTTAGTAGAAAGATAGGAACTTCTTTTTCAACTTAAAGTTTTGTCCACAGGATGACACCCTCCGTTATACAATGTCCTCGCCTTCCCCCAATTTTATTATTCAGGGCTTTCCTGAGCCTCGATGTTCCAAACCAATCAAATCTTTTATTGTTCTTAAATCCAGCTTTAAGTTGTATCTGTTTATTTCCACTGTATTTTAATGCAATTTATTTAACTATTTTGTTCCGCTTCTTCCTATTCGTTGAAGCCCCACTCAGCTGTAAAAGTATTTTTTTTTTCCTTCTATTTCTAATTCGCAGCTTTCTTTCTTTCAAAAATTCTTTAAACATCAATCCGGGTACCTTTTAAATTAGTTATGCCAAATTGTCCGGTTCTTATGTTGTCCACCTCTTTCTTCCTCCTGCACAAGCTTAGTCCGGCTAGGTCCTCCTCTTCAGGGTGGCCATTTTGGACCACCGCTGGTCAGGGGAAAAATGCCAAGCCCAGGAGGAGAGATGCTCTTCTCGACCTGGCTTGCGGTTTCCCCTTACTCCGCCGCCCCTCCGAGGCAGCTTCAGGCCCTAATCCGACGGATCGGGGCTCTCCGACGAGAGCGCACGAACTGAGGCTACGCACAGTCGCGGTCCCCGGTCCATCGACGAGGAGGGTGGAACCAGAAGCATCGGAAGTCCACCTCTCTTAAAGCAGGCTGGCCAGGGAGTTCTGGGAGTGGAAGTCCACCTCTCTTAAAGCAGGCTGGCTGGGGGATTCTGGGAGTGGAAGTCCACCTCTCTTAAATCAGGCTGGCCAGGGAGTTCTGGGAGTGGAAGTCCACTCATCTTAAAGCATGCTGGCTGGGGGATTCTGGGAGGGAAGCCCACCCTCTTAAAGCAGGCTGGGGATTCTGGGAGTGGAAGTCCATCCATCTTAAAGCATGACTGGCTGGGGGATTCTGGGAGTGGAAGTCCACCTCTCTTAAAGCAGGCTGGCCGGGGAGTTCTGGGAGTGGAAGTCCACTTATCTTAAAGCTTGCTGGCTGGGGGATTCTGGGAGTGGAAGCCCACGAGTCTTAAAGTGCCAAGTTTGGGAACAGAGCAATTTGAGATTAATCCATGGTTCTGTGCCATTTGTTAGTGCAAGACATTGCGATGGTCAGCAAATGAGACAGAAAAAAAATTAGTGGGGGGCTGATAATTTGGGGGCTCTCAGTCTTGAGGACCTAATTTAACCTCCAATGTGGGGGAAACAGGCCAGGAAGCAGGATCTCCTACAAGTGCCATTGTCACTTGGAACGGCCACTAAACCAGTGGTTGTAAATGGAGGACTACAGCTGTATTTTGGGACACTCTCCCTCCACCCATCCCTCTCTTTCTCTCTCCCTCCTTCCCCTCTCTTTCTCTCCCTCCCTTTCTCTCTCTCTCTCTCTCTCTCTGTCTGTCTCTGTAGTAGGAGTTAAGGATGAGAAAGGCCATTGTTGTTCCCGTGGGCCAGAAAGATGACAAGGGCCTCCTCTTCGTTGGCCCAACAGCTGATGCTGCTCTCTGCTCTTTCTTCCTGGCTGAAACAGGCTCAGATGCAGGATTCCAGCCAGGGGTCTAATTCTGCACCTGCCCGTAGAAGCAAGCAAGTTTTCCTTTGGATATTTAGGAGATATTTAGCAGAATTGTGTGGCATTGAATCCTTAGTGCTCTTTGAGCTTGGTGGCTTTTGTAGGTGCTTCACGGGAGCGGGAGGAGGACTGTGGGGTCCTTGGTGGTCTCTGAGCTGGGTTGTTTTCTTGCAGACGTTTCAGGACCCTGCTGGGTAGCATCATCAGTGCTAGAAGGAAGGGGGGATTGCAAGGAGGAGGAGGTCGTGGGGTCCCTGGTGCTCCCTTGGTGGTTTCCTTGCAGGCATTTCATCACCCAACTAGGTAACATCATCAGTGCTAGGAGTGTGGCGCAGGGAGGAGAAGGAGGACTGTGAGGTCCTTGGCCTGGCTGTTCTCTTGCAGACGTTTCATGACCCAAATTAGGTAACATCATCAGTGCTAGAAAGGAATGGGTTCGGGGAGAGGAGGAGGAGGAGGAGGAAGAAGGAAGAAGAAGAAGGAGAAGAAGAAGAAGAAGAAGAAGAAGAAGAAGAAGAAGATGAAGATGAAGATGATAGTTGGGTCCTTGGTGCTCTCTGAGCTTCATGGTTTTCTTGCAGACGTTTCATGACCCAACTAGGTAACATCATCAATGCTAGAAGGGAGGAGGAGGAATAATTGTGGTGCCCTTGGTGCCCTCTGAACTTGGTGGTTTTCTTGCAGACGTTTCATGACCCAACTAGGTAACGTCATCAGCCCTGAAGGGAGGAGGAGGAGGATTCTGGCTTGTTTCACCCTTACACCACCTGGCTTGCTTCTCTCCCTGACAAGCCAGCCTGGGAACTGACCTCCACTGTCTGCTTTAGGCAACAACATACTGAACGGTGCCGCCGAATGGATAGTCCGCGGTGGCGGCTCTTGTGTGTGCAGCTATGCAAATCATAAGTGTGTGGCAGAGGGAGCCGGTGGCCAAACACCCCAGTGACTTTGCACGTACACACACACACACACACACACCCTTTGGGAATCAGCAGAGGGGGAAGAAGAGGCGCACCCTTTCCTTCCCTGGAACCGGCTGATAACACTGGTGCTTATCGGAGGAGGAGGAGGTGGACAGTCGGCCCTGCTCCCCTGTGTAAACAAGAGATTAGCGGCTCTGGTCGCGTGGTGGCCAGCTGTGCGCTTCCCTTTGATCCTTGCACGCTTCTCAGGGGCAGGCGCTGGGAGGTTGTAGCCAGGTGCAGGTAGTCCTTGACTTACAATCAGAATGGAGCCCAAATATTTATGGTGACTAAGCGAGACAGCTGTTGGGTGAGTTTGCCCCGTTTGGCGTCACAGCCATTAAGTGGATCGCTGCCGTCATTACGTTAGTCACCCGGTTAAGTGAATCCGGCTTCTCCCATGGAGGAAGGCCGCAAAAGGGGACCGGGTGACCCCCTGGGACCCTGCGACCGTTGTAAAGACGAGTCAGGGCGCCGAGCGTCTGAATTCTCATCACGTGACCATGGGGAGGCTGCAATGGTCGTAGGTGTGAAAAACGGGCATAAGTTGTTGTTTTTCCCCAGTGATGTTGTAACTTTGAACGGTCACTCAATGAACAGTTGTAATTTGAGGACTGCCTGTAATTCAGAGGTGTCCAAGTTTTGCATTGTTTTGTTAATCCATAAGGAGAGAAATAAAGGGGGA